>OZ025291.1:224659307-224821422 GCA_964019185.1 Maratus speculifer
CAAACACATTAGGAAGAACCCTTTTTCATTTTCTAATTTTTTTCTTTGTACTTCATTATACATTTAAAAGATTTTTGACAAGATGGCCGCCATTTTGAAACAAGATGGAGAATGAAGTTGGCTAATGAACTCGGTCAAAACATTGGTACGTAATATGTAGACACGGAGTATATCCAAATCAGCTCATAAATATGCGGATTATCGCGTGACAAATTTCAGACCGTTTCAAAATGTCAACCATACTGGTAACTGAAAGTGCTATAACTCAGCCATTTTTCAAGATATAGATGAAACAAAGGTTTTCTAGAGTCTTTGTATCAAGGTCAAACGCACAAAAGAAAAATCTTTTTCAGTTTCTCACTCTTTTGTACCTAATTTTAAATTTTAAATTAAAAAAAATTTGAATGGCTGCCATCTCGAAACAAGATAGCGGATGGAACTGGCTAACGAACTCGGTCCAGGCTTCTGTATGCACTATGTACACACCAAGTTACATCCAATCGATACATAAATACGCGTGTTATCACGTGGCAAAAATCAGATCCTTTCAAAATGTCAACCGTACTAGAAATTCAAAGTGCTATAACTCAATCGTTTTTTAAGATATAGACGAAAAAAAAAGTGTTCTGGTATTGTTGTTTTATGTTCTAACACATAAAAGAAAAACATTTTTCAACTTTTAGGTAGCTTTCATAACAAAAAGCAAAAAGCTACCTATTGCAGCCGTCCGGAGGAAAGCACTTCCGGAAAATTTTGGTATATTTTCACCGATCATAACCCCCAGACCCCAAAACCACCCTCCATTCAAATGATGACATATATATATATAAATATATATATAGAACCATTAGATAATACTACAAATCAACATCAGTTACTGTAAAAATTTGTTAATGCCAAACCATATCACACAGAGGAGCTGTCAGAATTAGAAATAAAATAAAAATTATTTCCTATACATATAAAACTGATATATATATGTGTGTGTGTGTGTGTATATAAATATATCAATATATACATATATATATATACAAATATATGCATATATATAAATATATATATGCGTAATAATTAATATATTTATGTATTAAGATCAGTATATACACTATATTGCCATTGATTATGGGACACTTGCGATTTTAGACATTTTACTAAATATCTAGAAAAATACATGAGGAATCATCTCGAAACTCTTAGTATATAAATACAATAGTATAAGTCATACATATCCGTGAAGATTTTTTTCCGAAACTCCAAAGGGGGCCGTCAACAAATTAAAAAAGAATGAATATCTTTTGAATAACCCTGTCAAAACTAATGTAGCAAAAGCGCTCAAACTCTAGATTGTGATTGAATGCCTTATTGTAATAAACCTTGTTCATTTTTATGCAAATAGCATGCATACTCGCAGAGTAATTAAGGTTTTTATAAAAATGATCCCAAATTTTTCCAAGTTTTTTTCTTATAATTTTTTGAGTTCTTAATATAAAATATTATTTTTTTCAGAAAATGTGACAAACAACATTGCACACAATACCCTGTAATCCGAATTAAAAAATAATGAAAATTGTATAAAAAATGAGTTGGTTTACTAAATAATTTTTTACTGCGCATGCGTCAACGATATCAAAATTTCATTTGCATATTATGTTAGCTATATGTATAGAGCAACTTTTGTGAAAGTCACAAAATCATAACTTGAAAATTCTGACAATAATCGTCAATTGAATAAGTCGAAAATCCGTAATGCTCAAAATGAAGCAAAAACAAGAGGGGTTGTATCCATATATTCATTGATTAGTGTCAATATAGAATACACAATATGGGATGTACTACTGCATTTGGATAAAATCCCTCATTTTTTTGCTTCATTTTGGAAACAACGGATTTTGTCCTTTTTCTATAGACGATTACTTTCAGAATTTTCAAGCTATGATTTTGAGACTTTTACAAAAGTTGCTCTATACATTTAGCTAACATAATATGCAAATGAAATTTTGATATCTTTGACGCATGCGCAGTAAAAAATTATATAGTAAACCTACTCATTTTTCATACAATTTTTATTATTTTTTAATTCTGATTACAGGGTACTGTGTGCAATGTTGTTTGTCATATTTTCTGAAAAAAATATTATTTTATATTAAGAAGTCTGAAAATTATAATGGAAAAACTTGGAAAAATTTGGGACCATTTTTATAAAAACCTTAATTACTCTGCGAGTGTGCATGCTATTTGCATAAAAATGAACACAGTATATTACAATAAGGCATTCAATCATAATCTAGAGTTTGAGCGCTCTTGCTACATTAGTTTTGACAGGGTTATTCAAAAGATATTCATTCTTTTTTAATTTGTTGACGGTCCTCTATGGCGTTTCGGTAAAAAATCTTCACGGAGATGTATGACGTATACTATTATATTTATACACTAAGAGTTTCGAGATGATTCCTCATGTATTTTTCTAGATATTTAGTAAAAAGTCTAAAATCGCAAGTGTCCCATAATCAATGGCAATATAGTGTATATATAGTATATATATATATCTGATTTTGTCATGTTGTAACTATCGTATTTATGAACCGATTTGAATGAAACTTGGTATGTACATAGTACATACAAATGTCTCGACCGAGTTCATTGGCCGGCATCATCCGCCATCTTGTTTCAAAATGGAGGCCATTTAATTAAAAAAAATAAATTTAAAATTAAATTCGAAAGACTTAAAAATTGAAAAATATTTTTCTTTTATGTGTTGGAACTTAAAACAACGATTCCAGAACGCTTTTTATTTTGTATATATCTTAAAAAGCGACTGAGTTATAGCACTTTGAATTTCTAGTATGGCTGACATTTTGAAACGATCTGCTTGATTTTTGTCACGTGATAACACGCGTATTTATGAATTGATTTGGATGTAACTTGGTGTGCACATAGTTCATAATGAGTCCTAGACCGAGTTCGTTAGCCAGTTCCATCCGCCATCTTGTTTCAAAATGGCGGCCATTTAAATTTTTTTTAATTATTTTAAAATTTAAAATTAGGTAAAAAAAATGAGAAAATGAAAAAGATTTTTCTTTTATATATTTGACCTTGATACAAAGATTCCTGGGCATTTTTTGTTTCGTCTGTATCTTAAAAAATGGCTGAGTTATAGCGCTTTCAATTTTCAGTGTGATTGACATTTTGAAACGTTCTGAAATTTGTCACACGATAATACGCATTTTTATATATTGATTTATTTATAACTCTGTGTGTTAACAGTACATACCAATGTCTTGACCGAGTTCATTGGCCAACTTCATCCGCCATCTTGTTTCTAAATGGCGGCTATTGAAGTTTGTCAAAAATCTTTTAAATGTATAATGATGTACAAACAAAATATTAGAAATTGAAAAAAGGTTCTTTCTAAAGTGTTTGATTTTAATAAGGAATTCCGGTGTATTTTCGGCCTTGTCTTTACCTTTAAAAACGCCTGAGTTATAGCAGTTTGAATTTCTAATCTGGGTGACATTTTTCTTAAAAATCAATTTTCCCGTGGCAGCACTCGTATATATTAATCGATTTTAATATGAGTGTGCATGTGCACAAGAACTAAGATTTTGACCAAGCTCATTGATTTGTTTTATCCATCATGTTATTTTAAAATAGCATACCTTTCATGATATCGTAGAATTTGGCGACTCTATAAATCGTTTAAAATAAAACCAGTTTGAATAAAAGATGACTAATTTCTAAAAATTCAAATTAATATTCAGTATTGACAAAAACTAGCATTCAATCTTATATAATCGGGTTCCACTAATTTGAGCTTCGTATCTTTGAATAATATAACTTAATTTAAAATATATATATGTAAGGTATATGAAAGCTACCTCTTCCTCTCGTTACTGGCGAAAGGACTTTTTTTTTTTTTTTTTTTATTCGTTTTGTTATTAATCCATGTTTAATGTCCAAAAATGGAATACTTCTATTAGGTATCTTTCATTACAAAAAGTAATAAAAAGAATATTGCCCAGTTAAACTGATGGCATTGAGCTCACAGGCTACGCATACTTATTGTACATTACAGCCTTGTATTTTCGTTAATTCCGTTCGAAAAAAAAAATTAAGAAGGGGAAACAGCTCTCCCCTTTCTCCTTTTTTATACTTAATCATTGAACTTCCTAAACTATCAAGTACATACTTTATCATATTAAAAAATCTATATCCAAAATTCAGAGCAAATCGGATAATTCTTAATAAAAACCCATTTAGCATTTATATAATTTAAGAGGAGTTATTCCCCTCTTTCATACTTAAACTTCCAAAACTATTCAGAGATTTGAACGAAATCTGACAATTCTGATTGAAAAATCCATTTATGCAAGTTAAGGGCAGGGGCATTAGAACCCCCGTTCCCCCTATTTATACTTATGCAATGAACACCTAATAACAGCCACGGACTCGCCTCATCAGAATGATCCTATATCTAAATTTTGAACGAAAACTGTTAATTCTGCATGAAAATCCCGTTTATATCAATTAAGGGGGGGGGGGGCATGAGTCTCCCGTTCCCCCTGTTTATACTTATTCAATGAACACATAATAACAGTCACGGAATCGCCTCATCAGAATGATCCTATATCTAAATTTTCGCCAAAAACTGTTAATTCTGCATGAAAAACCCGTTTATATCAATTAAGGGGAGGGGCATGAGCCCCCCGTTCCCCCTGTTTATACTTATTCAATGAACACCTAATAACAGCCACGGTATCGCCTCATCCGAATGATCCTATATCTAAATTTTGAACGAAAACTGTTAATTCTGCATGAAAATCCCGTTTATATCAATTGAGGGGGGATGAGCCCCCCGTTCCCCCTGTTTATACTTATTCAATGAACACATAATAACAGTCACGGAATCGCCTCATCTGAATGATCCTATATCTAAATTTTGGACAAAAACTGTTAATTCTGCATGAAAAACCCATTTATATCCATTAAGGGGAGGGGCATGAACCCCCGTTCCCCCTGTTATACATATCGAATGAACTCCAAAAACTAATCAGGGAAGCGCCTTATCAGGATATACCTATATACAAAATTTCAAGTGGATCCGATATTTTTATCATGAGTTATCGCGTTACGCACGAACGCACATACATACAGAACGGACGGGCACATAAGCTCTCAGGCTATGGTAGCCTGTGAGCGTGAGCTAAAAAGCTACCTATTGCAGCCGTCCGGAGGAAAGCACTTCCAGATAATTTTGGTATATTTTCATCGATCATGACCTCCAGACCCCAAAACCACCCTCTGTTCAAATGTTGACATATATATATATATATATCTGATTTTTGTCATGCGATAACTAACGTATTTATGAACCGATTTGAATGAAACTTGATATGTAGATAGTACATACAAATATCTCGACCGAGTTTGTTGGCCAGCATCATCCGCCATCTTATTTCAAAATGGCGGCCATTTAATTTTTTTTTAATTTAAAAATTTTAAATTAAATGCGAAAAAATTAAAATTCAAAAATATTTATATTTTATGTGTTAAATCTTAATACACAAATTTCAGAACATTTTTTGTCTATCTCTTAAAAAATGATTGAGTTATAACATTTTTGTGACATTTTGAAACGATCTGATATTTGTCATGCTATAACTAACGAATTTATGAACCGATTTGAATGAAACTTGGTATGTGCATATTAAATACAAATATCTCGACCGAGGTGGCCAGCATCATCTGCCATCTTGTTTCAAAGTTACGGCCATTTAAAAAAAATTTAAAAATTAAAAATTTAAAAATTAAATGCGAAAAAACTAAAAGTTGAAAAACATATTTTTTTAATGTATTAGATCTTAAAACACCATATACAGAACACTTTTTATTTTGTCTTATATCTTAAAAAATGATTGAGTTATAGCACTTTGAATTTTTCTTATGGCTGACATTTTGAAACGATCTGCTTTTTGTCATGCTATAACTAACGTATTTATGAACCGATTTGAATGAAACTTGGTATGTACATAGTACATACAAATATCTCTACCGAGTTCGTTGGCCAGCATCATCCGCCATCTCGTATCAAAATGGCAATCATTTAAATTTTTTTTTTAATTTAAAATTTAAAAATAAATGCGAAAAAAATAAAAGTTGAAAAATATTTTTTATTTATGTGTTAGATCCTAAAACGCCGATTCTAGAACACTTTTTACGTTATCTATATCTTAAAGAATGATTGAGTTTTAGCACTTTGAATTTTTCTTATGGCTGACATTTTGAAACGATCTGATTTTTGTCACGTGATAACACTCGTATTTATAAATCGATTTGGATGTAACTTGGTGTGTACATAGTACTTAATAAAGCCTGGACCGAGTTCGTGAACCAGTTCCATCCGCCATTTTGTTTCAAAATGGCGGCCATTTAAATTTTTTTTTAATTTAAAATTTGAAATTAGGTACAAAAAAGTGAGAAATTGAAAAAGATTTTTCTCTTATGCATTTGACCTTGATACAGAGATTCTAAAGCATTTGTTGTTTCGTCTGTATCTTAAAAAATGTCTGAGTTATAGTACTTTTAATTTATACTGTTGCTCACATTTTGAAATGATCTGGTTTTCGTCACGTGATAACACGCGTATTTATACACCGATTTGGATGAAACTTTGTGCGTAGATAGGACATGCTGATGCCTGGGCCGAGTTCGTTGGCCAGTTCCAACCGCCGTCTTGTTTTGAAAATGGCGGAATATTACTTTTTTAAATTTTAATTTTAAAATTAGATGCAAAAAAGTAAGAAATCGAAAAAGATTTTTCTTTTGTGTTTTGACCTTGATACAAAGATTCCAGAGCATTTTTTGTTTCTCAATACCTCGAAAAATGGCTGAGTTTTAGTACTTTGAATTTCCAGTGAGATTGACATTTTGAAACAGTATGAAATTTGTCACGCGTTAATACGCATATTTATAAACTGATTTTGATATAACTCCGTGTGTTCATGATACATACCAATATCTTGACCGAGTTCATGGGTCAACTTTATCCGCCATCTTGTTTCAAAATGGCGGCCATTAAAATTTGTCAAAAATCTTTTAAATGTTTAAAGATTTATAAACAAAAAATTAGAAATTGAAAAAAGGTTCTTTCTAAACTATTTATAGTAAAAACGAATTCCGGAGTATTTTTTGCTTTGTCTTTAGCTTGAAAAACGCCTGGGATATAGCAGTTTGACTTTCTAATGTGGGTGTCAATTTTTTTTTTTTTTTTTTTTTTTTTTTTTAAGTCAATTTGCCCGCGACAGCACTCGTATATATTAATCGTTTTCGATGTGAGTGTGCATGTTCACATGAATTAAGATTTCGATCAAAATCATTGCGTTTTTTTTATCCATCATGCATCTTTAAGATGGATATCATAGAATTAGGCGACCCTATAAATCGCTTAAAATAAAACCAGGTTGAATAAAAGATGACTAATTTCTAAAAATTCCTATTAATATTCAGTATTCACAAAAACTAGTATTCAATCTTATATAATTGTGTTCCACTATTTTGAGCTTCGTATGTTTGATTTATCTAACTTAATTTAAAATAAATAAATAAGTATATGAAAGCTACCTCTTTCTCCTGGCACTGCCGGAAGGACTTTTTTTTTTATTTTATTCGTTTTCTGATTGGTTCATGTTTAATGTCCAGGCATGAAATGCTTCTGTTTCCACAATGACAAAAAAAGTATTAAAAAAACTATAAAAAATTAATAACTTAAAGATAAATTAAGTTACAGCTTTCCAACAAATTGCATTTAAAAGTACATTTTTTTCTCTATACCACGGTATAAAAATTTAAAATGTGCGATGCTTAAAAATTTGCAGTATTGTAAATTGTAAAGCTAAAATTTCATTTAAAATTTGTATATGACTGGTACAGGAATATTAATTTTTAATTCATGGCGTACATACTATAGGACTTTGTTTTTATTTAAACCACGTTTTGATCATCATAAAAATGATTGTTATTTTTTTTAAATATAGAATTTATTTATAAGTCTAAAATTTTAGTCTTTGAAAATATAATTTTCAAATAGTCGTCGTAATTTGTTTTTTTTTTTTTTTTTTTTTTTTTTTTCATGTCTTTAGTCAATTTTAGAGAGACTAAACAAATTGAGAGGGCAAAGAATAGATTTAATTGCTTACCATTGGTTTCATTATACTCATACTTTAAAATAAAATTTGACATTTTTAAATTTTGACAAGATTTACTACCCCCCCCCTCCCTCCTTTCTTTCCTTTTAAAGTTACTGATTGAGAAGATTTTTATTTTTCTTGAGCAGCTCCTACCACACCTTATTCATTTCACATAAAATCCTTTTGCCTAGCATTATTTTATCACAATTTAAGTCAAATTCGAGAAGAGAGGGATATATATATTCGTAACTAATTCCAATTTCTGCAGACTGATAATCTCTCCTTTTTCTTCTTTACTGTTTATTCAGATACATATCTTTTCAAAATCTCCTTGCCCTCTGCATAAAATTTAACAAGCAAGAAAAATGAAGTGTTAAGTATAGATTATGAAACACTTTCAAACACTTCCTAAAATCTAGAACAAAACTTCGTTATTTAGATAAATAAGGTGTTACTGTCCATAGTCAAATATGTATTTCGATACTTTTGAACAGACCTGTATTTGATCTGCGGGTTGATATATATACTGTATAATGCAGAAGTTTAGTTTAGCAAGAAAACGCCTAACATATTATAATTAGTTGGTATTTCTCCTTTAGCAATTTACACTAGTATATGGAAAAATACTTCAATACTTTTGTTCAGCCCTATAGTTTACCTAGTACCTTTATTATACGCCAGTATTTTGTTAAAATGTAGTTCAAACAAAAGCAGTTTTACAATTACTTAAATCACATTTCCAGAAATTATAATCCATGGGTGACCATGTAGATAATTCTTTGGGTGACCCTATATATCATTTTATTTATATTCTTAGTAAACTGAAAGCAGTTAAAAAATGCATCACTTATTTAAAAACCACCTTTAAGTAAATTGCTCTCATATTCAGTAAGGTTTGCGAGCTATTTTGTGTAATCCTGAATATCAACTATAGTATTTAAGCACATCATATAATATGCAGACATTTAGTAAAACTTAAAAGCGAATATCATAATTTAAAATTCATTTCATCCATCCATCAGCTATCATTGATAATATACAGTACTTCAGATAGAATATACGATTTGAAATATTTTGTGTGTGTCCCTGTAAATGTTATGCACTTCATATTATGCGTGAAACATTGAGTCTCAGTGGCGTATATAAATTTTATGATACTTGAAATCGTTTAACACAGCTAAAATATGTCACAAACAATTCCCTTCTTTATAATTGTGTAATGGAATTCTTTTGGGTGGCCCTGTAAATGAATAATAACTATTATTTTCACTGCATACTTTACAGAATGCACATTTTAGAGCACTTTGCGAATCCATATAAATTTGAATATGTTTGACCGGGTGTAACACCTTTAAAATTCATTTGAAACATTTTTTTCCATAGGTCGTAATATAATGGGAAACTTTTGACTATCCCTGTAAATAAACTAATCATAGTAGAAACTTCATTTTCAATAGGATTCGTTTTAGGGTAAACATCAATAAAATATAAAAAATTCATAGCAATCAGAGTATATTTACCGGAGTTAGAGTGCTGACAGACAACCAGACAGCCTGACAAGCCAAATACAAATCAACTTTGTTGGAAAGTGTTAAAAAGGAATCTAATTTGATGGAGCTGGATGATAAAATTGGAGTGCATGTTAAGGAGGAGGAAGCAAGCACTTTTCTCACAGATTTCTGTACTATACAGACGTATTGCCATTTTTACAAATAATTCATGACATTTCCTCAAGTTCACCTCTCCTACCTCTTTGATAAATATGAAACTTCATTATTACAGAATTTCCATGTTTTTTTAAACCTTACCATCAGTATTTTGAAATAGATTAAAAATTTTTGTTGTGGTTTGAACTAGTATCGAATAAGGATCAAATACATATCTAATCCTTTTGTTGAATATTCAGTCGATATCGGAAACTTCTGCTGCATATTTCAGATATTGAGCTAAATAAACCCATAATTAAAATGATTGTGTTTTTGATACTTCCAGACACATTCATGTAATCAATTTCGTATTTAATTTCTCGCACTTATTTTTTTAAGTTTTATACTAGGAAGTTAAATAGCATTTTTCTGTTTTCTTCAAAGGCTAGGGATCTTTTGGACAATAGTGACTTCTAGTTTTTTAACATAAAATCTTTTTAAAAATGATCTGATATTCCAGGAAAACAAAACGAGCCAAATACAATTAATTATAATACCACATATATATAAATATAAAATAATCAATTATAAAACAATACATAAACCATTAAATTTAATGCAAAATTACCACAATGAAACATGGAGAAAAAAAATTAGAATGTATATAGTCGAAATTTGTAGAACCTAAGTAGAATCTTCAGGTCCACAAATACTTTGGAATTACACATAAAGTGTGTGAATTACACATAAAGTATAAAAACATTTCATATTTATTTACTTAGAACAGGTGTCACAAATAAAAAATTAAAAAATTTGACATGTTTTGGTTCATTCATAAGAACCGTATTCATAACACATAAAATCAGTAGAAAACTAAATGACACTGGATATAAATATAATTTAAAAACCCAAAACACAAAACATTGCGCCCCCTATGATCGTGAATAGCCATTGCCATTGTTTTGTGTTTTGGGTTTTAACAAAATTATATTTATATCCAGTGTCATTTAGTTTTCTACTGATTTTATGTGTTATGAATACGGTTCTTATGAATGAACCGAAACATGTCAAATTTTTAAATTTTTTATTTGTGACACCTGTTCTAAGTAAATAAATATGAAATGTTTTTATACGTAAATGAAAATGGCGAAGTGATTTTGTTTTAGTTTTTAGTTTTGAAAAAACGAAAGCTAACAACAGTTTTAACATTACACATAAATTGTTTCATCTTCATATTACCATGAAAAAGCAAAATAATGGGAATTTTGGGCTTACATATATATTACATATATATATACATATATGGGTGGTCCTTATTCTTAAAGTTTTAAAATTTATTGCTATCACCCTCTAAATAGGTTTCATTATATCTAAAAACCATTCTTGTAAAATTTAATCGCTTACAAATAATATTTATAGGTAGCTAAAGGCTCAATATGGGAAAGTTTTATAACTTGGGATCATTCTGGTGTTTTCTTCACCTTTTATTTGAAAAAAATATTTTTAATCCCAATATTAATTAAATTATTCTAATGTATTAAAAAATCAATTATTTATGCCAGAGGTTCCCAAAGTGTGTTTCCTTAGACTTTTCAGGAGCTCCAGTGTTCCAGGGAAGTAAACAAAACATTAAAAAAATTAGCACATTGCAAGGGAAAATTTTTCAAAAGTATGTCAGAATTTTTTCGTGGGCAAAACACAAAAGTTAAATAAATACATAGAGATGTGTATTTTGTGCTTAAAAAATAAATACATCTATCACTGGGTTGAAAAATATTAAATACATATTTTTAAAATCATATAAAAATTTACATTATATATATATCCATTTTCCATATAATATTTTTGGTTTGAACTACTTTATTTTATGTTTCAGTATTTAATGTCTTAAAAATTTGATTCAAAATAAGCTATAAGAAATAATATTTTGAATTGAATACAGAAAGTAAATCCAAAGAGCAAAGGTGTGCCAGGCCAGTGCTGTTATCGCTGCTTGAATATTCTATAATTTTTATTTATGGAATTTCAATTTCCTTACACTGTTTATTTTATTTTTTATTAAATTTTAGTTATTTAAATCTTCTATCTTATTTTTCATAATTGCATTTAATTAACTAAGTCATAAATCAATGCTTATCGCTTAAAACGTCTTTCATAATAAGATTTTTTATCATTTAAAGCCCCTCACTAGATTCATTTTATATTTGTGCATGTTGTGCACATATATTTCTTTTTCTTTTTGTAACTTTGATTTCTTTAAGCTGTTTATGTTATTTGTATTAATTTTTAGTTATTTATACTATTTTTCATATTAAAATAAATTTTTGTCATTTCAAACATCTTTTTTATATCTTGTAAATCATTTAAAGCCACCTCATTAGATTAATTTTACATTTCCGTATATTTAGTTTTAGAAAATGTATTTCTTTTTTATAGAACTTTAATTTATTTCATCTTTTTGCATTATTTGTCTATTTAAATTTTCTGTACTGTTTTTCATGGTAAAATAACGCCTCTTTTTTGTAATGTCTTGTATCATTCAATAAACCCCTCCTTAGATTAATTTAATATTTGCTACATTGTGTATATAATTTTATTTTTTATTTTTGTAATTTTAATTTTTTCAATCTGTTTATTTTATTAATTCTTAGTTATTTGAATTTTCTATGCTGGTTTACATAATCGTACTTAATCTTTAAAGCAATGTATGTTGCTGAAAATTCATTTCTTTTTAAACATATTGTATCACTTAACAATCTCTCTTTAAACTTTTGTTTTAATTGATCACGGCATTGGCTAAGATTCTTATGTTAGGATGACATATTTTCCTATACGAATTAAGGCTATAGTAATTTAAAAATATATATTTTGGCTCTTTATATTAGTTATCACATTAACAATTTAAACTTTTGCTCACTTCTACTGCTTGCTTAGACTTTTCGTCAATGAGTACCCATCTTAACATAAATTTAACCCCACTCATATATCCCGTTTTCTTAGTAAAGTTTTTATAGTAGTGCAGTTCTTTTAACATGTGTAGTTTTTAACCACATATCTATTTGGAAGCAAAAAGAATGTGAAAGAAATTTTCTTTAAAACTGTAATTAATTGCTAAATACGTCAAATAAAATATCCGAAAAAGGTGAGTGATGCTGAACCTAACAATACAAGTTACAGACTTTGTCCCATCCATTTAAATTAGTGCTCGCGATAGGATACGTATAGCAGCTATACGTTTAAACGATATACGTATATCCGTATAATACGATTTTCTGCTATACGGATACTTTAACATATACGTTTAAACGTATCCGGATACGTATAAGGCGTATCAGTTAAACGTATATTTTAGAATACGTATATTTAATGTATACGTATATTCCACGTATCGTATCTAATTTAAATATTGGACTTCATCAGTCTTATGTCACTGAATGAAGAATAATGTGGAAATCGGTGGCGTTACGACAGGAATCCGTATAGTATGTCTTATATACAGGGTGTCCCAAAAGGTCGTTTACAAACTTAACATGCTGGTCTGTCATATCATGATGAACAATATTAAATAGGAAACTAAGGGTCCCAAACGTCTTCCAAAGGAGATATGCGCCATCAAAGTTTAGGGTCCAAAAATTCAAATGATTATAAAAAACAGAAAAATTGGTCGATTCGTTTGCGGTTTTCACTAAAACTATTCTTTATGTCAGTATTTTCTTGAAAATAAATTATAAAGATAAATTTCAAAAAATGTCGATAGAGGGCGCTTTAGGCTTTGGAGTAACGATAAACTAGTTTTTACCATTATTTTTTGCATCTCATTAAATTTTTTTAGAAGCTTAGATATAAACTTAAATTTTGAGCTTAAAATCTAAATCGTTGGAAGTGGTTAAGTAGCTCAAACTGAATTGCGGGGGGAGGTTCAAATTTCAAATGATTATAAAAAACGGAAAAATTGGTCAATTGATTTGCGATTTTCACTAAAATTATTCTTTATGTCAGTATTATCTTGAAAATAATTTATAAAGATAAAATTCAAAAAATGCCGATAGAGGGCGCTTTAGACTTTGGAGTAACGTACAACTATTTTTTCCCGTTATTTCTCGCATCTCATAAATTTTTTTTAGAAGCTTAGACATAAACTTAAATTTTGAGTTAAAAATCTGAATCGTTAGGAGTGGTTAAGTAGCGCAAACTGAACTGTGTTCAATGGGGTTGGGGAGGTTCAAATTTCAAATTATTATAAAAAACGGAAAAATTGGTCGGTTTTCGCTAAAACTATTCTTTATTTCAATATTTTCTTGAAAATAAATTTTACAGATAGCTTTCAAAAAATTCCGTCAGAGGGCGCCTTAAACTTTATAGTAACCAACAACTATTTTTAACCGTTATTTTTTGTATCCAATAAAATGCTTGTAAAAGTTCAAACTTAAATTTTGTGCTCAAGATCTGCATCGTTGAGAGTAATTAAGCGGCCAAAAATTGAACTGCGTTCGAGGGGTGGGGAAGGTAACATTTCAACTCCTGAACACAGTTCAGTTTGCGCTTCTTAACCCCTCCTATCGATTTAGATTTTGAGCACAAAATTTAAGTCAAAATTTTTGCAAGCATTTAATTATATTTAAAAAAAAAAAAAAAAAAAAAGTTAAAAATAATTGTTGGTTATTTTAATTTTTAAGGCGCCCTCTAACGGATTTTTTAAAATTTATCTTTACAATTTATTTTCAAGGAAATATTGACATAAAGAATAATTTTAGAGAAAACCGACCAATTTTTCCGTTTTTTATAATCATTTGAAATTTGAACCTCTCCACCCCTATTGAACACAGTTCAGTTTGCGCTACTTTACCACTCCCAACGATTCAGATTTTCATCTCAAAATTTAAGTTTATGTCTAAGCTTCTAAAAAAAAAATATGAGATGCAAAAAATAACGAAAAAAATAGTTGTACGTTACTCCAAAGTCTAAAGCGCTCTCTATCGGCATTTTTTTAAAATTTTATCTTTATAAATTATTTTCAAGATAATACTGACATAAAGAATAATTTTAGTGAAAATCGCAAAACAATTGACCAATTTTTCCGTTTTTTATAGTCATTTGAAATTTGAACCTCCCCCCGCAATTCCGTTTGCGCTACTTAACCACTTCCAACGATTTAGATTTTGAGCTTAAAATTTAAGTTTATGTCTAAGCTTCTAAAAAAGTTTAATGAGATGCAAAAAATAATAGTAAAAACTTGTTTATCGTTACTCCAAAGTCTAAAGCGCCCTCTATCGACATTTTTTGAAATTTATCTTTATAATTTATTTTCAAGAAAATACTGACATAAAGAATAGTTTTAGTGAAAACCGCAAACGAATCGACCAATTTTTCTGTTTTTTATAATCATTTGAATTTTTGGACCCTAAACTTTAATGGCGCATATCTCCTTTGGAAAACGTTTGGGACCCTTAGTTTCCTATTTAATATTGTTCATCATGATATGACAGACCAGCATGTTAAGTTTGTAAACGACCTTTTGGAACACCCTGTATACAAGATCAAGCAATGAAAAGCGTATATTTTTTAAAACAGTTTGCAAAAATTTCACAAAATATCAGACTCCTGATTGGCCAATCTCGTTTCACTAACAGTGAAATATCTATTTTTAAAATAGCGAGTTATTACCGTAAATTGCAAAAGTATTTTGCAACATTGTACTTTGAATTTATTTAGATTTTTTTGTTCATCTCAAGGTAATGAGCTCAGATCCCCGTTATTTTACATTTTGTGTAGGTAATGTATACAAATTGTATCCATTGTAAATACCCAGCAAAATTAAACACTTTTTGAGTAAAGTATGAGAGTTTAAATGTTTTAGATTTATTGTGAATTGTTGTTAAATTTAGTTTTTTCTTTTTAATTATTTAAAAATTCTTTATTCACTTATTGTTTTATGCTCAAGATTGCACCCGAGCGTAAATGCTATTCTTTTCATGGAGCTAATATTCTCTAACTCTGTTAATGTATAATGAAATTTCATTTTTTTAATCTTGACATTCTCACCAAAACATACATAGAATCACTTCATATCAAGCATTAACTGAATCTGTAGTTTGATGAAAATCCGTGCGTTAATTCTAGAGATAGAGCTATTGCAGAAATCGTAAATAAAATGCAGCAAAGTAGAGCCACCTGTTGAACGATTTACATACAAAACTAGTCAGCAACAATTTCTACCAGGGACTACTTGAATATATAGGAAAGACTGGGATGCATGTGAACAGTTCACATAAACATAGCTTTTTGTCATAACTGGGTTAATTTCTATAAGCAAAACTACTCTATATAGTAAACATAACTTTTTTTACGCATGGTATTTTTTAAAAATTAACTTTACAGTTCTTCTTACTTTTCTTAATAGTTTATTGAATTACAAAAAAATTTCATCTGTGCCCCAACGAAATAGCAGTTGTAAATACATAAGGAAAACATGTGAACACAAGGAAAAAAAAAATTGACATCTTTTTATTATCTTTTTCATATGTTACATTAATCATTAGTTGTATTATTTATTAAATTCACCATAAAGAAAAATATATGTATATTTATTTAGTTTCTGAGTTATATGTTTAAGCAAAATATTATAAAATAAAAATAAGTAGATTTGGGGGGGGGGGGGCTTATATAATTGATAAAATATTGTTGCAATATAACAAAAAAAAAAAAAAAAATAAAGAAGTAAACTTGAGAAAATAATTAAAGAATTTAAATTTTGCTTAGGGCTTTTTTGTTTGAGGGAGATTTTAGGGAGGGGGCATTTGGATAATATTTATAGGAAAACTACCAAAAGGCGAAAGATTCTCATTCCTATATTTGCCTTATTTGCCTGTAAATTAAGGATAAAAAATTGTTTTACATTTATAAACTTCCTCCAAATTTAATTTCTTTTGCTTTTAAAAGAAAGGGGGGAGTCAATAATGGAGATTTCACGGTAATTATAAGTTTAAAAAGTTTATTTTCTTAATATATAGATCTATTTTCAAAACACCAAATAAAATAGCTGTTTTAGAAATGGAAGTAAAATAATACTACAAGTTTGCAACAAATGAAACAGAGAAATTTGCAAAGTTGTTAAACGTAATATTTTTTGCATTAATGATGCATAAAAAATTAGTATTGAAAACTGTTAAATAAAATAATGTATAGCATTTATTGCAATTGAAAACATGAAGTTTATTTAAATTACAATTGAACGTAAAGAGCTTGTTGCTTTTTATGTATTTGCTGACAGTTGTGTTTGTAGAAGTTTCTATTACACAAAATCAACTTTATATGATAGAAATGTCTTCTATTTCTATAAAAATATAGATAATGGAGCTGGCATTATTTTCACGATGTTAACTAAAAGGAATAGAATCACTGAATGATTATTGGGTAATTTAATGACATATTCAGATCTGCCCGAACTAGACACTTCATAAGTGTCCCATATTCCCACAAGAGTTAAAATGACAAATCATTAGCATTTCTCAACTTTAAAAATAAAAAAATATCATAAATATTTATTAGTATCCATAGTATATGTTAAATAAAGAAAAAAAAAGAATAAATAAATAAAATTATTCTTTTATTAAGCTGGAGATTTTACTTTTAAGTACAGTAAGCAGTATTTTGGCTCCTGGGGACAAACAAAATGTCGAAGAGTTTCAAAAAAATTTTCCATATGTCTATAGGTACTCCCATCTTTGATAATTTTTTGAAATGAAAAAAACATATAATAACTAGTGAAAAATGTCAATGTTCTCATATGCCCCATTTTCACATGTGCCCTAATCTCCCCCATATATGTTACTTAATTCTGTGTATTAGGTCTTGAGATAGAAAATCCACAAAATCCATGTCACATACAGACAGACAAAGTCACAGACTCATAAACTGACAGGTAGATATTTTGTAAAAACATGTTTTTCGGACTCTCTTACCCTTAAAACATGTAAACCCGTCGAAAGTATTCACAAATTCAATACTTTCTTCTTCTAAAGATACAAGAAAATATAAAAAACTAAGTACTGCGTCGCAAATTTTCCAAAGATTAGTTTGATTCTACCCACAACTTATGTAAGACATTTTATAATAAATAACTTAGTTTTTTGGTAAAAAAAAAAACAAAATCTAAATTGAGAAAATTTTCAGATTTTTTTAAGTACCTGCATAACAAGTAGTAGTTAAGTAAACACATCGTAGTTCTTTGAACAAATAATCGCGATGGGGATACTCTACCGGATATTTCTCAATGTCTCTAATCTGCAAAAAAATATTGAAACATCAAATTTCATACATTGAATGTAAAACGTTTAAACGTTTATACGTTTAACCGCTTGGGTAAAATCCGTATATATGATGTACCGTATATGCTGTTTCGTGTAATACGTATAACTGCCGATGCCGAATTATACGTATAGCAAATACGTATTTCGTATAATACGTATTATACGTATACTCGTATAAATGTATAATCGGGAGCTCTAATTTAAATACTAAAACAATGATCAAATGTATATTTAAAAAGTTATTTAAAAGAAGAAACTCGCAAACAATTTGTTTTTGTTGCATGTATAGAAGTACTAGAAATGTAAAGAACAAAAAAAAAGAATCCGTAATCGCATGATTTTATAACGGATGGGCGGGACTAGTGAATACATGTTATATAATTATTCATGGGCAACTAGGCCCATGCATTGTCTTTTCTTTTTGGAAGTAGCCTTTGGGATTATACAGAACAAAAACTGCACAACTTACCTTTTTTTAATGTACGTGTGTGGTTTTCGCCATAAATAATAATAGTTTCACGTAAGCCCTAATGCAATGCATGACTCAGAGGGGATTCCAATTTATCTTTAATTCAGAGTTCATATTTGAATTCCTAAAGGAATCTTTTTTTATTTTAAAAATGGATGTCATTAACCTCTCAAAAGTGTTTCTCAAATGCTATTTAGTTAAGAAGAAAATGTATTTTCTTTGTTACTAAAAGCTTTCAAAAACCAAAAATATTTAACTAAAATCTTTGCTGTATTTGATGGACCTATCTCAATTATTCGAGGCATATATTTTAAAACAAAAAAAAATATATTTTTAGTCTTTATTTTTAACTTATTGCCTCCAATAATAATAATATTAAATAAAACTGTTAAGAGATTAAATGATAGAAAATTTGGTTTTCAAAATTTCGGATATGAGTTTAGATTTTTTGTAAGAACCTTGGCCCCATGATGGAAACTACTGGTTCAGTCTCTTAACAGGAGATCTTTATCTGTTCCATTAGTATGTAAAAAAAACATTAATTTAAAATCCATAGAGTACTGTGGGGTAAGGGGTTCACCTTATAAATTCTTTCTAAAAAGGCTTTGTGTGCCAAAAAATTTGGGAACTGCTGATCTGTGCTATAAAATCCATAAAACTGTATGTCAAAAAACAGTTATTAAATTGATTATCTAAAGATAATATTGGTGATATAAGATGGTTAAATGTCTGTCATTTCTCAGAGTTTGTCATACCAGCAACAGAGATCGAGCTTATTTTAAAAATTATTTTCTATTTATTATTTATTTATTTACGTATTAAATAAACTAATAAGTTTGTTAAAAATTTTATTTTTTAAATTGCATTTTTTTTATTGTGAGTTTTAAACTTTTTTGAGCTAGCTTCAGTTATAGCTATATTATTTTAGTCTTATCTTTATTTATCTGCATGCCAGAAAACATGAGGTTTCACTACCAGAGGATGGGGGGCTGGTTTATTTTGGTTTTTCTAACATTTCTCATTTTAAGGAAAAAACATCAATGCTTTTTTTTCTCTCAGTCGCTCTTTATATATTCATTTATATTTAAGTAATTATTAGATTTTATTTATTTTATTACTATGAACATTTTTATGTATGGCGTTTCTACTCTAAGATGATGACATTAAGTCAATTAAATTATCATATAAAATTACTTTTTTGACATAAGATAAGCACATATTTTACTATATATTTAGATAATTATTATATTTTTCTTATTTTATATATAGAAAGAATATTTCTGTTCATCTAATAATTTATTTCTAGGATGTAAATTTCAGATGGGTGCTGAGAAGAGAATTTTAGTGTTAAATGCTATGAGATATGAAAGACAACTTTATTCTCTTGAATATGTAAAAAAGATAAACTAAGTAATTAGAAAAGTGGGGATAAATTTTATTTTGCAGCGCTTGTGTCCAACAAAAATTGCTGCAACTGAAATGCAACTAATGAACCTCATTCTTTTCCATTTTCAAAGATCTTCACTTTTTTGTGGCATACCAGGAAGGACCAGGAGCTAATAATAAAAAATCTCATCATCCTTGAATTTTGTGGCATGTTGGATAATGCGAAGGAATACGGCATATATATAAAAAATTCTTCTCATCTCAGTAATAACAACATTAAAAAACTAAATTATGATATATTAAATCATGGTTTCCTAAAAATTTAAGCTACAGCAGATTTAAGACCAGAGGTTGAATAGGATAATAAAAAACTAAAAGATAGCAGATGAACTGTACGCACCGCACTTTACAAATTCTGCAGCATTCACCCAATCTGCCCTTCTCTGACCATAAGTAATAATAAGCTTGAATCCCCAAGAATCTATTTGGTAACTTCAGAACCCCAAGTCTACTCTTACCACTTTTGGATATGTTTAATTTAATAAATTTCTCTTTTAAATTACTCCAGTATCATTTATTTCATTTTTTTTCTCCATCATGGCTTTGGCTAGAGAGTTGGAATAAGAGAAGAAAAGCTAAAGGATTGCAGACAGAATGCATGCTCTACGAATTCTGTGGCAGTAAACGCTTGCTTCTGCTGTAGCATTGCAGGATCCCAGTAGCAGAAAATTCAGCAAGTGTCTGCAACAGATACTTCAGGATAAATTAAAAAAAAAAAAAAAAAATCTGCAGGTAAAATATTTTTACAATTCAGGTGTTAAATAATCAATCATTTAGCTGTAGGATTTTTAGGCATTTTATAAATTTTTATTTATAACAATTTTAATTTTTTGCAAAAAGAAATTAAGATCACTGCATAATAGGAAGCAAAATAAATGCTCAATTTAAAAGAATCTGCAAAACAGAGAAGAAAATCTGTGACGCCCATCTCCTGTCTCAAACTTTCTGCTACTGAGAGCTGCATGTTCTGTTTGGTCTGATGAAGACTTAGTTCATTCCTTTGAAAGAAAAATAAATTGCAAGTTCTTTTCAATATGAGTATATTTAATAGAACTATCAGCTGTAAAATAGTGATTAAGCATCATTGTTTGTCATTTATAATTTTATTAGTTGTTGTTAGCTCTTGTGATTGCTTGATTTTCAAATGTAAATATTAAACCTATAGTACATGCTTTATGAAAGCTCTGTCCAAACATACAGTCTGGAGCTACTATGTAATTGTGCATGTACCTTATAAACTTCTTCATGAAGTTATTATGTAGTTTGGTATGCATGTAGCCATATTCCCCCCCCCCCCCCTCCAAAAATACAATCAGAAGAGACTTGAACTTGTGCGAAGCATAAGTTTCCAGCATATCAATCAACAGATCATAATTGAAATGGTTGATAAATAATGCTACACTATCCCCTCGATAGTAGTTTTCCTTGCAATGTCTTACTTTTTTTTACTGTGGATACCACTCCAGTTCATTAAAAGAAAATTATTTTTTTCCCCTTCACACATAATATCTCAACATTTGACATTAATAGTATTGTCATGTGTATCTGCTTATATGAACTGCAGTTAGGAAAACCAAATGTGAAGCATATTTGAATGATACATTTTTTGTTTACTAATAAATATATGATAAAGAAAGTTATCTACCTGTTTTACAGTTGTGAAGTTCTGTCTTCTCTCCCCCCCCCCTCCTCAATAATGGGACAAGTTCAAAAAGACATCATTAAATTGAATGCATTATGTAATAATAATAAAAAGCTATTATTGAACACTTTTAAATAGTGGCCATTTCTTTTAAGTGTTATTTGATATAAATTAATATACAAAGTGCTATTTTATTCATTTACCTTTATTTGAATCAATAAAGCTTTCAAAAAATAAATGTTTAAAATTATCTGTATTACTTTAAACAAAAGAAAAACTTAAAAAGTGTAAATTTTCAAACATTGATAATGATATTGTTGCATAGGAGAATAGGGGGGGGGGGGAGTTTGAAGTGTGATAATGTATGATATCATAAGGGGGGAGGGTGTCCAAAATTACCAAAGAATTGATAACATTATATATGCATAATCCCTAATCTAGGCTTTAAAAGTTGTTGGTACATATAATATGCCACTTCTGACATTATGCATTTCCAAACCATCTGTGTCTTTAAGGGTTAATAACTTGGTTAATTACAGATGATATATATTTTTTTTCTTAATAAACAATGTTACTTTACTTTCACTACTATAAGTATCTCAGCACTCCTCAACACCTTACCTGGATGCCCATAAATTGAAATTTTTGTGTAGCAGAAAAAAGTGTTTTTCTCAAACTGTCTGACCTAGGATATTCACTATAGAGTTCCAGAAAGGTTTAAATAAATTTCTACTACCTTTAATTTTTTCGTTATTTTAGTTTCAGTAGATTCAGAAATAGAGGGGGGGGACATAGTTTTGCACTACATTTTTGACGATATCTCTGAAAATATAATACTTAAAATTAAAAGAAATGTATTTATGAGTGCTGCAAAACAAAATCTTTTACACAATACTCTACATGATATACAAAGAAAAGATTTATTTTTTTTTCAAGACTTTAACTACCCCCCCCCCTCCTAAATATATTTGTAACTGTTTCATAACCAGTAAATATGTGAATATTCCTTATTACTTCCCCCAATTTGAACATTCCATGTTTCATAGTTTATGAGCAAAACGGCTGTGACTGACATAGGAGTGATCTTATAATGGTTCTATTTTTTACTTTTTAAGTATGAAACCTTAAAAAGCACAAACATTTAAAGTTATAAATATGATTTTTTTTTTTTTTTCATAAGAAATATCTAAATGCCTGTGTCAAAGATTTAATTGCCTGGATGATATAGCATCTGGGATTTTTACACCTTTGAAAACAAAAAAATTATAAATTAAACTTTTAAACAAAATTGGAATATTTACAATTTTTATTTAAAACTATGCTGAATTTGTATACATATGTTTCTTTTTAGAGAGGGAAAAAAAAAAGATTATTAAAGCAACTAATATTTAAACTTTTAGTATATGTATATAAATGTATATATGGGTGATTCTCAAAATAAGGGACAATTTATGTCTTTCGGCATATAAAAAAAATTGAGTGGTTTTCTGTCATGTTTTTATATTTAGATATGTTTGTCTTAATATTATTCATTATTTGCACTCAAGAATTACTCACTTTTTAGTTAAAAACACCTTAAAATAATAGAATAAATGTTCAAAATGTCATTAGCATGGATGTCCACAGCAGCTGTGCCTTGTCTATACTAGCTTCTTCAAGAGTTAATATCATGTTTATAAAATAAAACAAATGTTATTCTTTCTTTAAATTAATCAAGGAGAGGAATTATCCAATAAATTTCTTTTTAAAAATAAAATTATAGTATATAAAATAAGAATTAAAGTTTGTCCTCCATATTCTATTTTCAAAACAAGGTCATACTATAATAGCTGGTTATTAATCAAAATTTCATTTTCACATGACAATAGTTTGAAAATATAAAGTTTCTCCATGGCAACAAGTAGCCATTTTATCCCAGCTTGAAAATAGAAGCATGTATTGTATTTTAAGAATAGAAGTTGAATATTAGGGGCGTACATCAATTGTATGTCATTAGAATGGATAATAATTTTCATGTTTATTTTATAATTAAAATTTTTATTTTACTTATTTGCATAGGACTTTTGTGTTTTAAAAAGCCCCAGAAAGGACTATTGCATTGTGATTATATTATGGCTTACAATCTTATTTAAATTAAAATTTGTCATTAGCATGGACAAATATCAATGTCATTAGCATGGTTTTTCTGACCATGCTAAAGACTCCTATGTGCATAAATGTAACCATTGCTTATATTGTATTTTTATAAAGTTTAATTTTACATATAAATTTAGGTATTACATTTATTATCCCTAAAATATGCATTAAATCTGTCAGAAATTCACTAAGACAGCTTCTTACATTGTTAGTGTTAGAATGTTGCTCATGTAAACAAAGTTTGCTCTTTGGTAATGTTTTTATTCTCCTTATATGTATATATGTAAAAATGGAAACCATTTGCTGAAAAGGAAGGTTAATAAATATAGAAAAAAATATTTAAACAGGAAGAAAATAAAAATTTCTTAATATATTTATTCCATGCAATTTGTTTTGTCATTAGCATGGCTCAAAAAATACTAATTATTTTTTTAAAGTTAATTTTTAAATATTTAGATCTGCTGACTACATGTAAAGTATACCTAATACTATATTAACAACACCTATTTTTTTTTCAGAAATTTTGCTAACAGTAATTTTTTTAAGATTTCACATTTGAAATTGTCCCCTATTTTGAGAATCACCCATATATATGTATATATATATATACTCTTTTATGAAAAAAATATGAAAAATGATGAAAAGATGAAAAAATGTAAAAATGGGTGAAACAACAATGAACCACAAAAGAGCAACACCAAAAAACAAAACAAAATAAACTCCCTGCTCTTCAGAAGGTGGGAGGAGCACAGATATCAAAAAATTGTAAAAAAGTGTATCCTCACAGGTTTCGCAAGGCATCACAAAGCTGCATACTCCAATTATATAAAAAATAACTGAGAAAAATTAAGAAAAATTTTTTAATATACCAAAACAGTAAAATAAATTAACATTAAAAAATGAATTTAATAAATATCCAACAGCAAAATCATAAAGTGAATCAACTCGTAACATAACATAACTCAAAAATATTATATTTAGAAATTTCCAAAGTAACATGAAGAACATCAGAAACTAAACAATAAACTAAACTAAATAGACATGCAGCAATGCGATGCCCCCACCTTTACCTATGAGGAAAAAAGATACCTGTTAGAAAATTTCCATTACAAACCTCCATACTTGATTGAGCGGGGGAAACTGTTAGGCCTAAGATGATAACAGGCCAGCTTCAAAGTTTTAAACTCCTTCGAATTGTCGTTCCGTTGTTCACTACTGTCCATTTTCAAGCTTGGTCTGTCACTCTCAAAATGTTGACAATCATCACCCTATGAACTTTCCTTGTCGGACTTTCATTCACAGATCTTCATATAATTCAACACCCAAGAAGCAACTTCCATAGTGGCGTTTGGCCCTACTGTTGCCACTTCAAAAAACCTTTTTTTAGTTCATTTACATAAAAAAAATATAAAATTATGAGGATAAAAATTATTGTAAAACAAATTTGCAGCAAATTTAAAAATTTGTGTTTCCAAAATTTTTCTCGACCCACAAATATTATAATATCTAATTATTTGACCCAAAATTATATTTACAAAAACTCTTTTACTTAAATTGGAGTGCCAATGAGGCATGGAGTGGGTTTTAAAATTAAAAAAAGTTCTTTTATCAAATAATTTAACAACTAATTCTTCATTTTCAATATTTAAGTCAAGATCTAAAAAAACAACATGTAAATTATCGTCTGAAGCACAATTTAAATTTAAACAAGGTGGATAAATGTGATCAATCGATTCCAAAAAATTATAATCGAAGACAATTATGTCATCGATATATCTCAAAACCCTGAATGATTTGTTAGAATTTAAAATAAATTTATATTCATAAAAAAATAAAAAAAGGTTAGCTGCAGTGCTTGAAAAATTAGTACCCATACCTATACCACATACCTGATAAAAAATAGAACCATTAAAAGTTATAAAATTATTATAAAAACAAAAATTACATAAACTTAGAAAAAAATCTCTATTAATACCCAACTCTTCCTCGATATAAAAAGTATCAAACAAATCCTCCAGAGTTTTAAACAGAAGATCAATAGGAATATTTGAAAAAAGATTTTCAAAATCAAAAGTAAACAGATTTGTGGGCGTTGTAGGCGTGTTTAATTTCTTTAAAACCTCAATACTATTATCAATACACCAAAAATAACTAGAATTTTTAAATTTAAATTTCAAAAAACCATAAATTCTCTTCAAAAAATCTTGTAACTTAACATTAAAACTTTTACCAATACCTCTGGAATTGCAGCATATACTTCTAAATTTTATAGGATTTTTGTGGAACTTAGGTGTCAAAAAAAGAAAAGGAAGACTGTGAAAATTATTAATAGGAAAATTGTATGCATAAAGATTTTTAACCTTTCTAGAATAAGCACTAAATTTTTTAATAATTGCATTGTGATTCAGATTATATTTTTGATAATATTTTGTATCATTCAGTTCATTAGTAACTTTTTCTATGTAAAATAATTTTCAAATGATTGCATAATTAGATGAAGCCTTATCAACAGGAACAATGACAAATTTATTATGTAAAAATTGTATATAGCTGCAGTCCTCTTTATTTAAACGATGATAAGTGTACTGATTATTATTTAATTTTTGGTCAATAAAATCAACAAAACTATTTAAAATATTCCATCTCCATTCATTGAAAGCCTCAAAAGGCACATTGAATTTGTAACACATTTTTAGGACAAAAGCAGACAAATCTCCTTTAAATTTCAAAACAGCATTCTCTTTATTAACTTTTTTATTTAATCTGAATTTGGTACCGAAGCCCATCAAAAATTTTAAGTTTTTATTCTCAATAACTGGTAATTTAGAAATTATTGAGAATAAAAACTTAAAATTTTTGATGGGCTTCGGTACCAAATTCAGATTAAATAAAAAAGTTAATAAAGAGAATGCTGTTTTGAAATTTAAAGGAGATTTGTCTGCTTTTGTCCTAAAAATGTGTTACAAATTCAATGTGCCTTTTGAGGCTTTCAATGAATGGAGATGGAATATTTTAAATAGTTTTGTTGATTTTATTGACCAAAAATTAAATAATAATCAGTACACTTATCATCGTTTAAATAAAGAGGACTGCAGCTATATACAATTTTTACATAATAAATTTGTCATTGTTCCTGTTGATAAGGCTTCATCTAATTATGCAATCATTTGAAAATTATTTTACATAGAAAAAGTTACTAATGAACTGAATGATACAAAATATTATCAAAAATATAATCTGAATCACAATGCAATTATTAAAAAATTTAGTGCTTATTCTAGAAAGGTTAAAAATCTTTATGCATACAATTTTCCTATTAATAATTTTCACAGTCTTCCTTTTCTTTTTTTGACACCTAAGTTCCACAAAAATCCTATAAAATTTAGAAGTATATGCTGCAATTCCAGAGGTATTGGTAAAAGTTTTAATGTTAAGTTACAAGATTTTTTGAAGAGAATTTATGGTTTTTTGAAATTTAAATTTAAAAATTCTAGTTATTTTTGGTGTATTGATAATAGTATTGAGGTTTTAAAGAAATTAAACACGCCTACAACGCCCACAAATCTGTTTACTTTTGATTTTGAAAATCTTTTTTCAAATATTCCTATTGATCTTCTGTTTAAAACTCTGGAGGATTTGTTTGATACTTTTTATATCGAGGAAGAGTTGGGTATTAATTAATAGAGATTTTTTTCTAAGTTTATGTAATTTTTGTTTTTATAATAATTTTATAACTTTTAATGGTTCTATTTTTTATCAGGTATGTGGTATAGGTATGGGTACTAATTTTTCAAGCACTGCAGCTAACCTTTTTTTATTTTTTTATGAATATAAATTTATTTTAAATTCTAACAAATCATTCAGGGTTTTGAGATATATCGATGACATAATTGTCTTCGATTATAATTTTTTGGAATCGATTGATCACATTTATCCACCTTGTTTAAAGTTAAATTGTGCTTCAGACGATAATTTACATGTTGTTTTTTTAGATCTTGACTTAAATATTGAAAATGAAGAATTAGTTGTTAAATTATTTGATAAAAGAACTTTTTTTAATTTTAAAACCCACTCCATGCCTCATTGGCACTCCAATTTAAGTAAAAGAGTTTTTGTAAATATAATTTTGGGTCAAATAATTAGATATTATAATATTTGTGGGTCGAGAAAAATTTTGGAAACACAAATTTTTAAATTTGCTGCAAATTTGTTTTACAATAATTTTTATCCTCATAATTTTATATTTTTTTTATGTAAATGAACTAAAAAAAGGTTTTTTGAAGTGGCAACAGTAGGGCCAAACGCCACTATGGAAGTTGCTTCTTGGGTGTTGAATTATATGAAGATCTGTGAATGAAAGTCCGACAAGGAAAGTTCACAGGGTGATGATTGTCAACATTTTGAGAGTGACAGACCAAGCTTGAAAATGGACAGTAGTGAACAACGGAACGACAATTCGAAGGAGTTTAAAACTTTGAAGCTGGCCTGTTATCATCTTAGGCCTAACAGTTTCCCCCGCTCAATCAAGTATGGAGGTTTGTAATGGAAATTTTCTAACAGGTATCTTTTTTCCTCATAGGTAAAGGTGGGGGCATCGCATTGCTGCATGTCTATTTAGTTTAGTTTATTGTTTAGTTTCTGATGTTCTTCATGTTACTTTGGAAATTTCTAAATATAATATTTTTGAGTTATGTTATGTTACGAGTTGATTCACTTTATGATTTTGCTGTTGGATATTTATTAAATTCATTTTTTAATGTTAATTTATTTTACTGTTTTGGTATATTAAAAAATTTTTCTTAATTTTTCTCAGTTATTTTTTATATAATTGGAGTATGCAGCTTTGTGATGCCTTGCGAAACCTGTGAGGATACACTTTTTTACAATTTTTTGATACCTGTGCTCCTCCCACCTTCTGAAGAGCAGGGAGTTTATTTTGTTTTGTTTTTTGGTGTTGCTCTTTTGTGGTTCATTGTTGTTTCACCCATTTTTACATTTTTTTCATCTTTTCATCATTTTTCATATTTTTTTCATAAAAGAGTATATAAACTTTGTGCAAAGACAGAGCTGCTATGCGCCGGTTGCATAAAGATAGTAATATTTTTTTCACTTTGTCAAGATATATATATATATATATATATATATAATACCATTAAAAGTAGACAAGATTCACCAATGGATTTTATCAATATATATATATACAAATCTTACAGTAGACTCCCTCAAATCCGCACTACTAAAATCCACAACTCTCTAAAAACCGCACATAATTTACGGATGTAAACAATGAAACATTCAGTTGAGATGTAGGTGCAAAATTTGACTCTTTTAGTTTTGTATCAATCCTAACATTTTTTTATTTGTAACTTTTGTTAAAATTATTGAATTCATGTTTTTTCATGAAGAAAGAATAATTTATTTCTGAAAAAATAAAGATATTGCTGATATCATTTGTAATCACAATCTTATGAAACATATTTATGTATTAATCAAGCTTTTTTTAGTTAGTAAGTCTGTCTAAACCTGAAATAAAGCTTCATTATTTTATGATCCTGATGTGAATTAGTAATGTACCTTTTTGAGGCAAGTTTCATTGAATAATTTAAGAAAAATACATTTCATCTTTATAATGAATATTTAATAGTACATTATTGATTATTAACTAGACCTTTATTTTTAGCATTTTAATCATTTTAAAAATTATCGAAATTTTTATTTTAGTTTATTAGTTATTTTAATATTTTAGTATGTTGTAAGCATTCATTATACTTTTGATTTCACTATTAATTACATTCAAATTATTAAAAAATATATATAACAAAACAATGACCAGAAATCCACAAAATTCTAAAATCTACACAACCTCTGGTCCCAAGCTGTGTGGATTTGAGGGAATCTACTGTATTATTATTAATTTATGGATTTTTGTAAAGTTAGAAACACATTTATTTTATAACTGATCTATTACAAAAGTTGGATTCTTTTTCTTTAAGATTTGAATTCTAAGATGTCTGTTATTTTTAATGAATAAATTAATTGATGGTTAGTAATTCAATCTTAATTATGCAAATGACTACAAATTACACAATCATACATACAATTTATAGACATTTTATATAGCAATATCAAAAGTTGTACAATAAATAAGATGAAACAATATCCTTCTTTTTATACAGTTTGTAATCTTCTTTTTCATATAAAAGTTATCAGCAAGAATTCTGACCCTTGGGATGAAATATCTACAGCAGTTAAGCACCACATCAATTTAGACCATCATGTTGTCACCAACTTGAAATATTTGTAGTTTCACATAAACAGTCACGAACTTAGGATGTGTTATACTTTTACCTAAAAACAGAATTTATGAGTATTAATTAAAGTAAATTTAAAATTAAATATATCAGGTTATCCACTAATTACATTACATTTCAAGAGAAAAGGAATCAAATTAGTATAAAAAAGTGTCACAGGTCATATAAAAAGTTTGAAGGAGATGATTTAACATATTGTATCAAATATGCAAAATATGATTTAAGAAAAAAAAAGGGGGGGGGGGGTAGATGGTGTTTACAATGAAGATAATATTCAAGACATTGGTGTATTAATTTATAGTTTGGAGGAAATGATTTCAAGATTAGCCATCTTACTTATATTATACTAAAGAGTACACTTAATTTGTTGCATACAGGTGATAAATAATGTCACAGATAGGTATAACAGCCAATAGTCTCAATATGCAAATGACAGCAAATGAAAATGTAAAAAAATATTAATGTTGCTTTTAATTTGCAGCACATTTTCAAAAAATTAAATAATAACAATAATAATTGCAGTGTTATTTTAATCAAAATTTAAGTTAATAGTTGAAAAAATGTGTCATCTTCACCAAAGCAAGGAGAATATTGTGAGAGTAACAACTCATGAGATAATGGATTTTTTTTTTTTTTTTTAAGTTATCCATGCACAAAAATATGTATATATATAAATTATGTACCCCTGATGAGTGGTTTAGAATATAAGCTTTTCTATCGTTTTTTCATGCATTTGTTTTTCATATTTTTGTTTACATTCATTCCATAGAATTTCATAATTCAAATGGTGTTTTGTTTATTTTAATAGGAGTTTCATTTTTCATGTTCATTATACATACAACAGCTTATATATTGTTCTCACTGAATTTTAAATTTTGGTAAATATCTATGTTGCATTGGATTTATTTATAAAAAGTATTTATGTATACATATATATATACACATGACAAAATTAAGGAATGACCCCATTTTGTATTACAATGATCATTTTATATCGCTAAAATCAAAGCATAAAGTCATACATGTTTCAAAGCTCAGACCATAATTAATAATACCAGGTTAATTCCAGTGAGCATTCTATTAAAAATTTATTCTTATTGAGTACTTTTTATTTATTCATTATAAATTATAAAACATAAAAAATAAAAGTAAAATAAGAATCTGCTGATTCTGCTTTATTATTAATATACAAAGAATTTATTCACGATGCTTCATCATATCACAAATATGTGACGAATGAATGGTAACTCAATGACCTTTTACAACCTGACCTACACCATTGTGTGGATGATCTTAAAAAAAAAAAAAAAAAAAAAAAAAAAAAAATTACTTTTTCCTCTTTTGGTGTGATTTATATTTAAATCTGCATATGCAGAAATAGTGAGATCCTCCTTCAGCATAGTCTGACATCAGATATTTATTTTGTTTTATTTTTTTCCAATGAAATATAATCTTAATAATTAGAGAAAACCAGAACACTTCTCATTTCTAACAAAAATTTCCTGGTCTTAAAGGGTTATAATGATGGTACATTTTGAAATGAGAGCAGAAATTTAGTAAGATAGGTAGATGATAATCTCATAGGTAGATAAGATCCTCATAAAATGAAGAATCTGTGAGAATATAATTGAATAATATTGAACTTTACATTCCATTCTAAAAAGAATTTAACTTGACTTATCATAATTTACCTTTTTCTAAAATTGAAAAAGAAAAAAAAAGATGCAAAGTTATTTTACCATAAAATTGTTTTGAGCTCACCCAATATTTTTCAAACGTTGACACCACTATTTATATATAGTATATATAAATATATATATATTTGGTATATTACACAAACTTTTTTTTTTCTTTTACAAAGAAACCATTATTGGACATAAAGTTCAAAAATACAACAAACAGCAATAAAAAGTATAATAACAAGTACAATATAGAAAAAGAAAATACAAAGTGAACATTTACACTATTACTGTTAGATCACATTTGTAGGATCTCCAGTTGGCAGAATGCCATGCTGATTCCATACACACTGTAGGAAGGGCAGGTCTGAGGCTGAGATATTCTCTATTAACCCATGGAAATGTAGAAATAAACATTATTTCCTATTTTCTATTCTGAGCATTTTTTTTTTTTTTTTTAATTAGATGAATTGAGCACTTTTTACTAATTCTTGGAATAAGCCTTTCCGAAGTACATATATTTTTACTAGATTTTAATGAGCTTTAATAAAAGTATCTGTATTTTTTTTTAAACATTTATATTTATGGCTGAACTGCCAATTTTACAATTGCTTGTCAGCTATGTGAGAAACTCTCAAAACTATTAACCTAAACATTCAAATCCAATGTAAACAAATAATATAAATAAATAACATAGCAAATAATATAAACTATAATGTTAGTAATTAATGTTAATAAATAATTTAAAGCAATTGCCAATTTTGAAATTTATTAAAATCATGCCAAACAGTCATTAATCCTCTAAAATCATTAATTCTAAAATAATTAAGTTACACTATATTGTGAAGGAAAAAGTTATTACATTTAGTTTAGTAATCATATCTTTAAATCAGTTTTCTGATTAAACTTGTCTTTTTATAGCGTATTAAAAAAAAATAGAATTGCAATATAATATTTAAAAACATAATTCAATGACAGAAACAAAAAGATATTCAACAAAAAAATGCAATGTACTGGGATGTTTAATAAACAAACTCATAAGGAAATGGTACGGATTTCCCCATTTTTGAGATGGACTAACCCTTTTCGCCCATGCACAGTTCTCTCCAGGTTTCTATCAAATGGGGTACAACAGTACTAAGCTTATTTGTCAGTGTGGGGAATTGATCAACCAGAATCTTGACTAATAAAATAACAAATCGCGCTGTCTGTCTGTGAGTGTTTGTGTGTCTGCGATGGCTAGAAAAATCTACGGCAAGTACGAGGCTCAAAATTTTTATGAGAGTACTCTAATATCTCTCTTGATGTACCTGAAGCTCAGAATTTTAATTTTTTTGATTAATTTCAGATATATTACTTACGAAGTGGAACTCACTTTCATCAGAAAATCTTTTTTTTTTTTAATGGTCAGGGGGAAAAAATCATTTGCATATGCCCACAAACTCATTTACGCACCTAAACAAAAGAAGAAGCATTTTTCGGTATTTATTTCTGTTTTAGGATCATTTTATTTAAATCCAAATCAACCAAACTGCTCGATGCAGTTGAACTTAACAGACATATTTCGAAAGATCGTACTTTTAGGTCTCAAATGCTATAATCAATTTGAAATAATGTTGCAGTTAACCCTTTAAAAAAGAAATATTCGAAAAGAGCCGTTTTTCCTAAAACCATTTTTCACCTTTTTGTCAATGTTCTTCCAGTGCATAATTTTTAAAATGTAAACAAACCAAATAGAAGATCTTAAAGTTGAAACTTTCTTCTAACCAATGATGTAATTGGTTTTTAAAAAATTGGATTTTAACCCTTTCAAGTACACTGGAAAAAGAAGGCCATTTTGTGACTTGCAGAGAAGATATTTTTTCTATGCTAAAATTATCTTAACTTACAAATTTCAACTCAATCTTTTAAAATCTTCTCAATAGACCAAATTTATACTTATATTTTTTATAAAATAAAATGTGCGAAAAATTTGATGAAATCAATAAATAACAGATCGTTTTCATTGTGGTTTTGACTTAGCAAAGCACAATCCTATAGGTACTGGCAAACAAAAAACATATTCTTAAAGCTTAAAAACATTCTTATAATCTATGATGCAATCAGTTTTTAAAGTATAAGATTTAACCCTTTCAAATACACTGGCAAAAGAAGGTCACTTTGCGACTCACGGATAGAACATTTTTTCTACGCTAAAAGTATCTAAGCGTACATATTTCAGCACAATCTTTTAAAAGCATCTCAATAAACCAAATTTACATTTTCTTAAAAAATTTTCAAACATTCGGACAAGTAGAAATATTTTTTTACAAAATAAAAAGTGCAAAAAATTTGACAAAATCAATAAAAACCAGATCATTTCATTGCGGTTTTTCCTTTGCATGGCGCAATTCTATTCTATATGTCCTGGCAAACCAAAAATATTTTCTTAAACATTCTTATAATCTGTGGTGCAATTTGTTTAAAAAAAAACATCAGCTTTAACCCGTTCAAATACACCGATAAACACAAATCACATCCCGTCTCATAAAGAATATTTTTTTTTTTACCATTTTAAGGGACATTTACAAAACAAATAACACATTTGAAAACTGAATAACATCATGGGCAGGTCAGCTAGTGAAGAAATAAAATTGACTAATAAAATATTATGACTATTCTATATTATTAAAATCATCATATAATTTGAATTTCACACAAAAAAAAAATAATATAGATTAGAAATAAATGTAATATTTACCAAAAAAATTATCCTCCTACTGTTTGCTGGCAGCTTTCAGTGCATCTAAAACATTATCCAAAGATGCATCTTTTGTTATAATGACAGTCTTCTCTTTGGATCTAGAACCCTGTAATTACAAAAAATATTAAAAAGGTGAACTACATTCCTAAAATACATAATTTCTTGCAAGACGGATGAAATTATAATTACATGTAGCAAAAGGTCTAGAACTTTAAGTATAATATCAAACAATTAATCTTTTAACTTTGATAACTTAATTGATTATTTTTAGGGAAAAAATTAATTTTGGAAATCTCTAAATTACTTTCTGAAAATCTATTATTGATGTTTAAAAAAGGGTGGATGGAACAGGCCTTCTAAATATATGAAGTGTCATATATTTAGATGATGAAAGTGTCAGTGTGTACTGTTGTCAACAGGGTTCTTGCTGGCTTGATTTGGCGAATAAGAAATAAAAAACAGTAGCCAAATGAAAAAAATGTTAGCAAAACAGATTTGGTGTAAAACACTGAAAAATCTAAATTTAACACCATAATTTTTTGCCATTGCTTAGAAAATTGAAATTCTATAATATGACACAAAACTACTAAAAATAATAAATGTCTCCTAAACGTCTAAATGCCTCAAACATTTTTTTTTTTGTAGTAAATTGCTATGATAAGTTGACTATAACAGACAGAAAAAAATGATGATTGGTCAGTGATACTTTGAAGTGTGGTAAATGGCAAATTCAATGCCGCATTTCAGTAAGACTTTTTTTTTTTTGATTTGGCAATTGATGCGAGTAATTTTGGTTGTAATTTTATCGGCACATAGATAGAGATAAACTGGCAACAGAGGAATACTTATCATATAATCCTTTCTGGGTCTTTTGCTGTTGCTAAACTGAATTTGTATTGAGACAATATCGCTATAATAAATGATGTAAATGGCAAGGTGCGATTGAAGGTGAAAAATGACATCAATCGTACAGTAACGTAGGCAATAATCTCAACTTAACTACAGACTAAAAAGAGAAGAAATTCAGTATTCATAATTTGGCGAATCTGATTGTTCATTTGCTCGCCAAATGAAGCATTTTGTAGCAACTTGGCACAATTATAAACACCAGCGAGAACACTGGTTGTCAATAATCTTTAATTATTACATTTTTTATAGCTTTTGAGAGAAGATTTATCTTAAAATGGTTCTGTAGCAAATTTAAACACTAACTAAATCCAAATAAAATAACCTTTTTGTAAATTTATAACTGAATTACAATCATCTCAATTCAAATATTCTCCATTTTAATTTCTTTTCTTTACAAAGAGTCATAATTGTAGAACTGAGAACAGTTTTTATGTGTCATGGGTAAAATTACTTTGCATATTTTTCTTAAAGCTGCTAAAAAATTTTCATTTGATATTTGAATTTTTAAATAGAATTGTTTTTGAGGTGTTTAATTAAGTTTTTGAAAGATTTAATTGAATTTTTCTAGAATCTGAAACATTTCCTTTCCTCCTCCCACCATTTCCTTTTTTCACCAATGTCTTATTGTTTATTTTCAAAATTATTTACTTTATCAGAAAGAATTATGCTTATCCCAAAACTGATTTTGTGCAGATGCAGTAGTATGCAACACCAGCATAGATGACATTTAGTAATAATTCTCCATTCCAATGATCTCTCACAACAAAAAATGCTCAGAGTTGCCACAAACAACAAAGATCCACTCTAAACTTTAAAAGTAATGAAAGTTTACGTAGATGAAAACCTGCTGAAAAAAAACGATCTTTTTCTGCGATTGCCCCCTTATCTCTTCCTTGTTGTCTTACTATCCAAACCAAGAAACAAACAACATTTTTAAGATGACAATGGAATAGTTTTATCTTTTAGGATGCTTTGTGATTATTGCAAATCGCTCCAGCAGCAAGCAAATTTTTCAATCTCTTCCAAGAAAGCATGTGTTACAGTTTTTTTTTTTTTTTTTTTTTTTTTTTTTTTATTGATTACTGCTTTTCTTTAAAATTTTAATTATTCAAAATTCAAAACCCCTCTTTCCTTTTTTTTTATATACACAGCCCCTTAATACTCTTACTAGTCCTTTCTCCTTTCCCACGATTTAGCAAGCGTTTGTGTATGTTAGAAAGAAAAACACACCCCCTCCCCTTAAGACTCGCATAAAATCCCTGCTCGGCAGAGAAATGCGATAATTGCTAAAAGCCCTTTTGTTAAGATTAAAGATGTGTGTGCTTCCCAAGCTATGAGTTGTCAGACAATAAATAGCTACCCTATATAATTGGCCACACACACTGTTTTTAAGCCCTGGGTAAATTGCTAAAGGTACACTCTTTTTTTTATGACCCATAAAAAATTGTACAGTGTCATGTCAGAGAGAGAGAGATACATTTTCGACCATAAAAAATATCCCCGTGCCTGTTACTGATGTTACTACCCTTTGTGTGCAATACTTGGAATCCCAGCTGTCGATTTCATGGGTACGGGAGTTGAAAAACACCTGCCTGTGAAAAACCTCATGTAAGTCACGTGATTGAGATATAGAAACATCTCCTTATATGGACATAGGATATGGTACTTTGCGCGTTGACCAACGGGAAGTCACCCTTTGGTTGGGGAAAGTGGGGGATGCGCCGTGTTCCCAGAAAAAGTACCCCCGTTTGTTAGAGGCTTACATGCAATTGGTTTTTGAAGAAAAAGTCAGTCCTGGTGTCAGAGTCGAACGGAGAGCATATAGTTGAGGAAGCATAAAAGTTCTGTCTCCCCCCCTCCCCTGTTTTTAATCTGGGAGAGGGGAGGCCAAATGAATTCTACGATATTCGGGAGTCTAAAAAAAAAAACGCTTAGAGGAAGTCGGAGAAATATTGCCTGCCATCTATAACTACGAGTTTGCTGACGGAGAATGACCCTCTCGAACTATTCGTCTAGAAAAAAAGGACCGGGGCCTCTCGTTTTAATTTGAAACGCACTCTTAAGGCTTAGTTAGATACCCGCTAAACGGAAGCCTTCGACGAGAGCAGCGGAATAAATTGCCCTTGGCAGCAAATGACTGTTAGCATGTGTCGATGGTCGTCCAAGAATTTTTCTGTTTCAAATATTTCTCCGGATGAGATGTGGATACCCAAAACGCCATAAAATTGATTCGTGTCGCTGAGGGATGATAGGCGATTATGTCGCAAACCCTCATGAAGTTGTCGTAACCATGCGTACCGTTTCAGATGAAGGGAGTCAGCGTAGAGACTGTATTCAAATACAAATCCAAGTTTAATTTGTGCAACAGAAACTTATCGTAGCCACGCCTACCGTTTCAGATGAAGGGAAGTCAGCGTAGAGACTGAATTCAAATACAAATCCAAGTTTAATTTGTGCAACAGAAACTTATCATAGCCCTGTGTACCGTTTCAGATGAAGGGAAGTCAGCGTAGAGACTGTTTTCAAAGTTTACTCCAAACCTAAATTGGGCAACAGAATCGCCATAAATTAGTATAAAAAAAGTGATCCGGTGCAAGGAAAATTTGTAATCAACGTTAATAATGCAAATGAAAGTACCCTAATTGGGTGAATGGTAGAGATAGCTGTAGGTAAGAAAAATATTTTGTATTTGTTCTGAAACTATTTTTAACCTAGTGAATATTCATGTTATGATTCAGTATTTCCATATGTTTGCAACAAAATGTGTGATTAGTGAATTCATATGCCTTTTTTTTTATGTTAAATTAAATAAAGGAGAATGTATTTAAAGGATATGCTTTAGTATAGTTCTTTAATTTTTTTTTTTTTTATTTATCCTACCTTGATATTAGTTTATTTGAATTTTAATCTCAATAGTGTCAAAATAACTATACTAAATTTTGTAATACCATGAAATTAAAGTAGTTTCTTTGAATGTTTAAAAGCAAAAATAGTTTTCAACCATTACTTTTTTATTCAGAATTTTAAAGTAACTTATCAGGCTGGAAATCATATAAACACTTATTAATAAATATGCTATTATCTTAAACTGAGTAAGGATATTTAGCTAATTAATAGAATCTTTAAAGCGATACTGTTGAGAAGTTCACATGATTTAAAATGAATTAACTCATCAAAAAAAAAAAAAAAAAAAAAAAAAAAAAAAAAAAGAATGGAGAAATTAAAATAGATGTACTAACACTATACCTTTTTGACCACAATGTCATTGTTATATTATGGGATACTAGTGTTTATATTATAGAAATCTTATTGCTTATACAAAAATTTCTCTTTCTTTGCTCCCCACAAATAGATGGGAGATTCCAGGGTCTTTCTTCTATCTTTTGAATTTTTAGTAAAGGTCTTGAGCTTTGATGTTGTCTATGCGAGTGTGATATCCCATAAAACAACATTGGCAAAATATTGGGTTCACTGCTACAGATCCTTATATGCTACATCTGAGATCTAGACAGATTGAGAATTTTGTTGTGTTACCATTATTACTTACTGGAAATCATTAATATGTATGGAAACTTAATGAATCTGTTTTTTTTTTTATTCGTTTTAAATTTTATCTTTGTATTCTTTCTTAATTCTGTAATTTCTTAACTTCTTGGGGTTTTCTGATAGTATTTATCCTTATGAAATCTCCTTTTGTTTTGATTATCGTAAATTACAACAAAATTCATATAGCAGGTAGTCTAGTCCTGATCTCAGTTAATTCAGTAGTAAAATAGATGAAGTATTTGAACTAATCAAGAAATAAAAGTGTAGAAATGAGTGATTATATAGTAATGCTTATATGAAAAAAACTATTTTATTGAATGAGATTTTTTTTTTAATTAATTAATTTATGGTCTGTAGTAGTATAAAAAAAAAAGAACCCAACAAGTTTGGTGCCGTGTGGCAGAGCCTAATTATTACGGTATACACAACAAGTTTGGTGCCGTTCTGTTGAACCTAATTATTGAAATATAAACAATAAGTTGATGCAGTGTGGAAATGCCTGATTTTTACAATAAACACAATAAATTGGCACAGTACTGTAGAGCCTGAGTTTTACTAAACATTGTTTATATTAAGTGTGATTCAAAGTAAATAAATATATGTATTGTTGTTCTATTTTTATTATTTTGTTGTATGTTGAAAATTTGAGTAATAGGGGTATACATTGCTATTTTACGGGTAATTTATGCCATATCTAGAAATAGTAAAGGTTTGTGTGTGAATATTTTATTATTCCCTGTTTTTTTTTCCCCTGTTTTATCTTTATTATTTTCAAATTTTGTATCGTATCTTGTGCACTTTAAAACGCAAAAATGGCACTCGACCCCTCTAAAGAGATGGCGAAAATTCAACGAAAAACTGCCCTTATTGATAATCTCAATTATATTCCCCCATTCAGTGGCGAGGGTAATTCGGTTTCTTTTGGGGATTTTTATGAAAAATTAGACAGTTTTGCCAACATGTTTGGCTGGGATGATGAGGAAAAGAAATTTGCTTTGCTATCTAGGTTATCTGGTGCAGCTGCTAGACTGCTAAAAATTCACAAAATTAAGTCTTTTGAGGATTTAGTTTCTATTTTAAAAAACAGATATAGTCAGCACATAACACCAGATGTGCAGCTTAACAAATTAATGAATTTTAAACAAACCCCAGCAATGACAGTACAGGACTTTTATGACAGAGCATGCAACCTGTCACTAAACTCGCTCGTCATAGAGGGTATACAAGACGATGTTGTAGAAAAAAGCAGAAAAGCACTCCTTCACTCAGTGCTACTCAACAATTTGTCGCCTGAAATAAGAAAAGGTGTCATCGCTAGAAATCCAAAAACTCCCGAGGAAGTCCTCCAAATAGCCCTACTTGAGGAAAAAGCATATAAAAGCGTAAATCCATTCTACAACTCTTATGAATGTAGTGAGAATATACCGAACCCCCAGAATGTACCACGTGCTGCCGTATTTTCTCAGAAAAGTGATAATGAATCCCATAACAGACAGATTCAAAATTTAAAATCCCAAATTGATCTGCTCGCAGCTAAAATTGATAGTCTAGTTGAAATAAATTCCAAAGTCCAAAATAATTTTAACCAGGGATGTGAAAGTAGCCAAACTGGAAATTTTTATTGTTTCAAATGTGGTTTGCCAGGCCACTATGCAAGAAATTGTACCCTAAACAGGTACACAAATGATTATGGAAGGGGCTTCCATCAAAATCCCAGGGGACGTGGACAAAATTCCAGGGGCAGGAACTATCAGAGTGAGAATTATAGAGGAAATAATAATAGAGGTGGTTATAGGAGACATAGGGGCAATTTTGATCAAGGGTATGAGACTAACCAAAGAAATAGAGATGATAATGCGAGCGGTGATACTCGTCAGGATGAACACAGTAACCCTACTACATCCAATAATGCTTTAAACGTGTAACGGCTGGTTTCGATTTGGTCGAGTCGTCTCCATATAGGCCTCCAGACCCCCCAATCATTTTTAGTATGTTCTCCCCCCATTCTTACCATTTACCTACTGCTGTGATAAATGTAAATAATATTTCTCTTACTGCACTGTGTGATACTGGGTCAGCCATAAATATTTTAAGTAGTACAACACTTATTAATTTAAATTTTTGTGAAGTTGTCGAGTGCAATACTCCTATTTTAACGGTAACTGGCGAAAGAGTAATTCTAAGCCAAAAAGTTTCTTTGAACTTTAAATTTAATGAGATATTATGTCAGCCTGAGTTCTTTATTGTCCAGGGTAAATTAGCCGATGAATTTAGTGTGATTTTGGGAATGCCCTTTTTAAGTAAATATCAGGCTGTAATAAATTGTAAAAATAATGATGTTGTTTTAAGTATTCCAGTAGAAACACAGTGTAAACAAGTAGTAGAGAGTCATATGTCGAATGTTTCACCTGTGAAAAATTCTAGAGAAAAAAATGTTGTAAATAGTATCAGTGTAAATAGTATAGGTTTAGAAAATAATTATGTAAATACTTGTAATGTGCAATCTAAAGGCAGGCAAAGTTCTGATAGTGAACAGAGAAGTAAGTGTAGTAATAAGAGTACTCCTAGGAAAAGTGTAAACAAAGAGAGTAAGGAATGTGTACAAGAAAAATTTGGGAATCTGGGTAGTGGAAATGAGACGGTTCAGGGTAATATGTATCCCATTATGGAGGAAAGGGTACACTCAAGCATAACATTTAATGCAAAAGAGTCAGAAAGTGAAATTGCTCAGGGTTTTTGTTTGCAAAGTATACCAGGGAGTAACTCAAGTACTAATGAGTGTGAAATTAATGAGAATAATGTGCCTTTAGACCTTAGCCAGCAATCAGCGAGTCAAATTGTACAGGAAAATTCAATCTATGTTCATGAAAATTTTTACATATCTGAGGATAATGAAAATGAGTTAGTAAATAGAGCAAATCAGACTAATGAGCTAGGCATTGTTGATAATAATAATAACAGGAATAGTGAAAGTACTTCCTTAGCTATTTTATGCGAGAGAATTTCTGTTCCCCCCCAGTCAAAATTAATAGCTGAAGTTAAATGTAATAGAAATAATTTTATAAAAGATAATGATGTACTAATATTAGAACCTTTGGCGAAGAATTTAAGCCAAGGGCTTCTTATTTCTCGAGCCATTTGTACTCCAGAACATGGCCTTTTTGTTTCGCTTGCTAATTTTTCGAATAAAACTGTTAAGCTAGGAAAAAATACTTATGTTGCTAAAATTCAGAAATGTGTAGATAAATCTAATATACCCTTAAATAATAATAGTATAACTTGTAATGTAAATTTAACCACTCCAATAGCTGACTTTGATCACGCTGATCTCACTTGGAGCTCTGATATTGATTTAAGCCATCTAGACCCCCCCTTAAAATCTAAAATGCAAGAATTTTTAGACCAAAATAAAGATGTGTTTGCAGCTTCTGTCCTAGACTTACCAGGCTGTAATACCATACCCCACGTTGTAAATTTAACCTCTGATAAACCTGTAAAATCCAAAGCTTATAGAGTCCCATATAAATTACGCCAGGAAATGGAAGATCAACTTAGTATTTTACTGCAAGCTGAAATTATTTCCCCGTCTATGTCTGAATTTGCTTCACCAGTTATTCTTGTAGAAAAAGCAGATGGTTCTTATAGGTTAGCTGTTGATTTTCGTAAACTTAACAAGAATCTTGTCAAAGATGCATATCCTATCCCAAACATTACTGACTCTGTTGATGCGTTAAGTGGAGCTAAATTTTTTTCAACACTAGATTTAACTAGTGGCTTTTTTCAACAGGTCATAAGACCCGAAGACAGGCATAAAACTGCTATTATCACGCATAAAGGTCTTTTTGAGTGGAATAGAAATTGTTTTGGGTTGTCCAATTCAGGCAATAGTTTTCAGAGGCTAATGAATGCCATTTTTGGAGATTTAGGAAATCTAGGAATTTTAGTGTATATAGATGATATTGTCATTGCTTCTTCTGATGTAGAATCCCATTTTGAAAAACTTAAATTAGTATTTGATAGACTAAGACAACATAAACTGAAACTTAAGCCCAGTAAATGTAATTTTCTTTCAAATAAAATACAGTATCTTGGCTTTGAAATTAATAGCGGACAAGTATCCCCGGTTAATAAAAATATTGAGATAATAGAAAAATTGCAACCACCTACTAATCGAAAAGGTGTCAGGTCTTTTATTGGAACCCTATCATTCTATAGACGTTTCATACCTGATTTCACAAAAAGGGCATTAAATTTAATCGATTTGACTAAGGAAACTGGACATTTTGCCTGGACAAAAGAAACCCAGGAGGAATTTGAAGATTTAAAAAAGGCTTTAATATCTAAACCGTGCCTAGTATTGCCTGATTTTACTATAGAATTTTATCTATACACAGATGCGAGTGGAGAAGCACTGGGTGCTGTTTTGTCACAATTGGATGATGAAAATAAAATTCATCCAGTGGCGTTTGCCAGTAGGCGACTAAAAGGTGCAGAGACAAGATATTCTGCCACTGAGAGAGAACTTCTCGCCCTAGTTTGGGCAACTAGCCATTTTAAGTGCTACCTAGCTAACACCCATTTTACCATTTTTACAGACCATGCCCCCCTTACTTTTATGTTAAAAATTCATGACCCCACTTCACGTATAGCCAAATGGGTATGTACTCTATCTGATTTTGACTTTACCATTAAATATATAAAAGGCAAGTGCAATAGTGTAGCAGACTTTCTCTCTCGATTTGCAAAAATTGATGAAACACCTGAAATTAGCAGCAGTAATTTTTGTATACAGGTAGAAAAAGAAACTACTTTTGTACCGCATTCAAATTTAACTGATAAAATTAGTGAGTTGCAGAAATTCGATAAAAAGTGCTGTGAAATAGCCAGAAAATTAGACCAAAATTTAAACATAGCACCTAAATATATGAAATTTTTTTTAGAGATGATATTCTTGTATGTGAGGACACCAGAGATTCAAGTGTAATAAATAATCCTATTAAGTTAGTAGTTCCTAGGGATATGATTGAGCAAGTGTTCGCTCTAACACACGATTCTCTAGCGGCTTGTCATCAAGGGTTTAAGAAAACGATTGACCGCATCCGGGAGCACTTTTACTGGCCCGGAATGTCGGCCGATGTCAAGCATCTAGTAGAGTCTTGTATTAATGCTATTATCTTAAACTGAGTAAGGATATTTAGCTAATTAATAGAATCTTTAAAGCGATACTGTTGAGAAGTTCACATGATTTAAAATGAATTAACTCATCAAAAAAAAAAAGAATGGAGAAATTAAAATAGATGTACTAACACTATACCTTTTTGACCACAATGTCATTGTTATATTATGGGATACTAGTGTTTATATTATAGAAATCTTATTGCTTATACAAAAATTTCTCTTTCTTTGCTCCCCACAAATAGATGGGAGATTCCAGGGTCTTTCTTCTATCTTTTGAATTTTTAGTAAAGGTCTTGAGCTTTGATGTTGTCTAAGCGAGTGTGATATCCCATAAAACAACATTGGCAAAATATTGGGTTCACTGCTACAGATCCTTATATGCTACATCTGAGATCTAGACAGATTGAGAATTTTGTTGTGTTACCATTATTACTTACTGGAAATCATTAATATGTATGGAAACTTAATGAATCTGTTTTTTTTTTTATTCGTTTTAAATTTTATCTTTGTATTCTTTCTTAATTCTGTAATTTCTTAACTTCTTGGGGTTTTCTAATAGTATTTATCCTTATGAAATCTCCTTTTGTTTTGATTATCGTAAATTACAACAAAATTCATATAGCAGGTAGTCTAGTCCTGATCTCAGTTAATTCAGTAGTAAAATAGATGAAGTATTTGAACTAATCAAGAAATAAAAGTGTAGAAATGAGTGATTATATAGTAATGCTTATATGAAAAAAACTATTTTATTGAATGAGATTTTTTTTTTAATTAATTAATTTATGGTCTGTAGTAGTATAAAAAAAAAAGAACCCAACACATGCTCATCTTGGCTAAAACAAAGTCAAGCGTAACCATGCAAAAAGGATGTTTTTTTTTGTTGTTTCGGGGGGGGGGGGGGGGGGGGGGGGGGGGCATTGAATGCCTTTTTCGACATAAGGAATAAGGTAGAGGAATGTAGCTATGAAATATAAACCAGAAATCAACAAAAAAAAATTATTCTACAAATAATTTAAAGCGTTTTCTGAAAGTATGAAAGAACATTTTTGAAAAAATTTATTAAATGGAGGTATATATTTCGCTATATGGAGAATATTTTTAATGTAATCATGAAAAAAATTGACCGTTCAACAAAAAATTCGTTATATATATATATATATATATATATATATCATATATATGTATATATATATATTGTATATATATATAATTTTTTTTTACTTTAAAGATACATACTATTTTATAGATAAAAAAAACGGGAGGGGGGAAGAAACTTGATTTAAATATATATATATATATCTTATTTATTTATTGATAATTGATTGAATGATTGGCATTAAAAAAAATAATAATCTAAGTGGAACTATTTAAAAATTAATCTAATGTGACCATTTTATTTATTTTGTTGCTACATATTTTATTGTAATGATAGATAAATATTATTGAATAATTTATTAATACAGCTGATTAAAGAAATCATTAAAATATTATTTTGCTACAAAGATTTTATAAGATTGATTGGTTTGTATTTCATTCTATTTTAAAGGTACTATTTTATAGATTAATTTATCATAAATCTATTTTATAGCTAGCTTTCTTCAAAATAAACTGTTTTTTCTTACAAAAATAAAAACAAAATATATAAGATTCACTATTTAAATTAATTTTTCATATTTACAATTTAACAAATAATAATACTTCTTTCATGATTAAAAAAAGAAAAGTCATTCATAGGTATCACATTACCTTAGATACCTACAGAATACCAATTAGAAATGGTCAGTGAGAAAATGGTTGTTGGTCTCCAGAAAAATTTGGACATTATTTGCATTTTTTATGTAATACTTTTATTAAAATAGATAAATAAGACAAAAATAATACACTACAAAATCTACCTATTGAGTACCACCGAGACTGGCACTGAACTTTCTGTTTAGGCTGTATCAGTCACCAGTGACCAACAAGGTAAAATATGATATAAAACTAAAAAAATTATATTGTTTTAAGTAATTATTAGTATTAATTCACTAATTAATAATTAATTACATTTTAACTAATTTTCATGATTAATCATTTGAACTACTAAAAAGAAATTCCTTATCTTAAAATATTTCAAAAAAAATTTTCAATAGTTTTTTTTTTTTTTTTTTTTGGGGGGGGGGGGGGGGGGTGAGAGGGGAAGAAAAAAATAAGGCATAATAGCAGGGTTTTTTTTTTTCTTATTATTAGAAATTTTAGAAAACATCCGGAATCATCTGTATAGATACTTGTGGAAATTTTTGTACAGATTATAAATATCTATTTTATTGTTTCATTAAAGTTGTTGTGTTTGCCACACAATTGCATATAATTTAAAGCCTATGCTGTGTTGAAGCATATTAAAGATGTCACAACACCAATAAAAAGGATCGTGCCAAAAAAGTTTTAAAAATAAAATTAAAAGTGAAATAACTATGTAGAAGTAGAAATTTTAGCTTTGTACATAACCAAAAAAAAAAAAAAAAAAAAAAAAAAAAAAAAAAAGTTTAAAGAAACATTTATAAAAATTACAAACAAAACAATTTACAAGTTATGAGAGAGAAAGCTATTGCATTTAAATATTTAATGTTCTTAATATGTAAATAAATAATAAATTTTCTTAATTGAAGGAATTTGAAAGTTATTGATACAATTCCTTAAACAAATAAATAAATAAATAAATGAAAGAAAAACTTACTTTATCAAGACTTATATCACTTTTTCTTAGTCTCAAAATTTCAGCTAAATAACGTATAAGTTCTTTATTTGCTTCACCATCAACTGGTGGAGCTCCAATCTGTACACCAACAGCTTCATTTCCAATATCTTTAAAAAATTAAAATATAATGAAACAATAAATTATTTTTTTTAAATGCATAATTTAAGGATATAGGAACTTTCTATAAAAATGACTGGCTGTATTAATAATTATATTTAATAAGATACATACGAAGCTGTGACTTTAATAACCATGCAAATTTGACTGAATAAGTTTTGAAAAAATTCAAGAAAACTGAATACTTTTTGACAATTTGCATTTGAAAATCATACTTTTTTCATATTTATACTTTATTGAATTTCAAATGTCACTATTTATTGAAATAACAAGCATTGCAAATAATTTGTCTGTAATAAATGAATGAAAATACTGGGCTTGTGTTATTACAGAACTCAGTCTGTTAAAATCAGTTTGAGATACTATAACTTTGATTTGGAAAAGGAATATGCTTATTGTTTTGTAAAAAGTGTCTGGAACTGGAAAAAGATATAAAAAAAATCATTATCGTAAATCCAGTTTCTATTCTCATAATCATAAGTACAACAAACAAGACTAATTTCCTTACTCAATTCCCTCACATTTTAATCAGAAACACACACTTCATTTTCTGATTCTTCAGCACTGGAAGTCTGATCTTTACCATATTAGCCCAGAAGTCTAAAACAGTGCTGAATTCAGACACTTTTTTCCAGGAGGGACTTTAACAGCTCCGGGGGGAGAGGGACATTAGAGTTCTGAAAGGGGGGGGGGGGGAATTGTATTTTTTTTTACCACTGAAAATGCAAATTTTCAAATTTTCTGGGGGAAACACTTCATTGCTCTGAAGGGGGGGAGGAGAATGCCCCCCCCCCAGGGCCACCTCCTGAATTAGACACTGATCTAAAAGAAAGGTTACTTAGCAGGTATAATTGAGGACAGGTATTTTTCAATATCCCTAGCTTTAGAACTGTTAGGGGAATCTCAGCTTTTTTTTCCTCATCAAATTTTGCTTTTCCTGCCATCATAAATGTTTCTGCATCTTGATGTTATGGTTTTTAAATCTTGATCTGTATTAAATTATTTCATAAAATGGGACTTTCACTTTTTTTGTTTTTTAATAAGTGAAGACAGCTCTGTCTTTAGAAAAAACAACCTTAAAATATTTAATTATACTTTGTTCCATTTTAATTAATTTAATTTTTCTTGATGTATTATGCAAGATTCTTATCCATATAGAGGAACATTGTGTTACTATGATTAACAGCCACACTAAACACATGTCGGCTGTTTGCTTTTCAGAACAACATAGGTCCTTGGATGTGCTAATGAAATTCAATATGTTAGTAATATGTGGAAGATACAGCAATTTGTGTTGTTTTAAATGTTAAATGATAGAATTCAGATGATTACATCAATATACACTATATTGCCATTGATTATGGGACACATGCGATTTTAGACATTTTACTAAATATCTAGAAAAATACATGAGGAATCATCTCGAAACTCTTAGTGTATAAATATAATAGTATACGCCATACATCGCCATGAAGATTTTTTACCAAAACTCGGGGACCGTCAACAAATTAAAAAAGAATGAATATCTTTTGAATAACCCTGTCAAAACTAATGTAGCAAAAGCGCTCAAACTCTAGATTATGATTGAATGCTTTATTGAAATACACTGTGTTTATTTTTATGCAAATAGCATGCATACTCGCAGAGTAATTAAGGTTTTTATAAAAATGGTCCCAAATTTTTCCAAGTTTTTTCCTTATAATTTTCAGAGTTCTTAATATAAAATAATATTTTTTTCAGAAAATATGACAAACAACATTGCACACAGTACCTAGTAATCAGAATTAAAAAATAATGAAAATTGTGTACAAAATGAGTAGGTTTACTAAATAATTTTTTACTGTGCATGCGTCAACGATATCAAAATTTCATTTGCATATTATGTTAGTTAAATGTATAGAGCAACTTTTGTGAAAGTCACAAAATCATAACTTGAAAATTCTGAAAATAATCGTCAATTGAATTAGTTGAAAATCTGATATTCTCAAAATGAAACAATAACAAGAGGGGTTGTATCCATATATTCATTGATTAGTGTCAATATAGAATACACAATACGGGATGTACTACTACATTTGGATAAAATCCCTCATTTTTTTGCTTCATTTTGGAAACAACGGATTTTGTCCTTTTTCTATAGACGATTACTTTCAGAATTTTCAAGCTATGATTTTGAGACTTTTACAAAAGTTGCTCTATACATTTAGCTAACATAATATGCAAATGAAATTTTGATATCTTTGACGCATGCACAGTAAAAAATTATTTAGTAAACCTACTCATTTTTCATACAATTTTTATTATTTTTTAATTCTGATTACAGGGTACTGTGTGCAATGTTGTTTGTCCTATTTTCTGAAAAAAATATTAATTTATATTAAGAATTCTGAAAATTATAAGGGAAAAACTTGGAAAAATTTGGGACCATTTTTATAAAAACCTTAATTACTCTGCGAGTATGCATGCTATTTGCATAAAAATGAACACAGTGTATTACAATAAGGCATTCAATCATAATCTAGAATTTGAGCACTTTTGCTACATTAGTTTTGACAGGGTTATTCAAAAGATATTCATTCTTTTTTAATTTGTTGACGGTCCCCTATGGAGTTTCGGTAAAAACTCTTCACGGCGATGTATGACGTATACTATTATATTTATACATTAAGAGTTTCGAGATGATTCCTCATGTATTTTTCTAGATATTTAGTAAAATGTCTAAAATCACAAGTGTCCCATAATCAATGGCAATATAGTGTATATATACCATATGGTGCCAAAAAAGTGAGTCTGTGCTGTTATGGAATGTGCATCTTTATACGTATCACACATAAATTAAACTTTGCAATTTAAAATGATACAGAGTTCATAATCTATTTGAATAATGAAATTCCCTGACTTTTCCAGGTTTTTCAGACCATATTTCCTACAATTCCCTTACCAACAATTCATGCCATTTTTAGAAATTCTAATTCTAATTCTGTATCTTAATGATTGAACTTATACAGCAAATGAGAATACATTGATAGATTAATAACAATAAAATGTAAATTTTATTCTAAAAATGAAAATAACCTATACATTTGAAACTAAAAATCTATATCATCTGATATTTAAAGTATAACAAATATGATAACAAATTAAAAACAATTAAATAAAAAGTCCCACTAAAATACAATTGAGATGGATTGTACATCAAAGTAACTTTTTAGTCAAATAACTAAATTTATACATATTAAACAGTCAAATTTTTTTAGACAGTTCGGCTCATCATACCATTTTATTTATGTTGTTATTTCAGGTGCAAGTTTAAATTTTTTGACTCTTAACATTTTTAAATTCAGCTACAACTTTTCTTTTTTTCAGTTTCTTTTTTGCTTACTTCGTAATCTTCTTATTTAAATATTTGACAAATTTGTATAGCTAAAAAATCATTATGTTAAAAATGTGAATTTATCAAAAATTGTACTTGTAAGTGAAAAATTAATTTTTTTTTTTTTGCAGGAGGACTTCAGAACTCAAGAGAATCCTATCACATGACAGCACACACACACACAAAAGAAATTCCCTGACTTTTCCAGATTTTAGAAAAAAGTTGTCATTTTCCCAAACTTTTGAGCACTTGTCATTTTCCCTGTTTTCCAGCAGTGTAGGCAGGGGCGTCGCCATGGGGGGGTATGGGGGGGGAGCCTCCCCCCCCAATATATGTGAAGTTGGGAAATTTGAGCTTAGAGTTGGGAAAATTTAGATTTTTGAAAGACTTTCTTTTTTTTTAATAATTACAAGAAATATATGAACTTTTTATTCTTTCGGTGACAATGGTTTAGCAAACAAGTTAAATTATCAAAAGAAATCAACCAGACTCAATTTGTCATTGTATTTCTCTGTTCTATGAAAACATCATACACTTATTAGACCTAAATGTCTCTGCTCCTGTGTATCAATATCTGACTCTAAACAGCTTTCTTTACTCCTTTGTTTCCTCCAAAACTTTCATTTCTGAAAAATTTCAAATTATAGTCCGTGACTTTTATGTTACTTTCGTATGAAAATCCATAATGGCTCATATACTAGAAGTCTGTCCGGGCCTGGGCTTGGTCCAAGGTACTGGCATGGCCCGTGGACCGAGCAGGCAAACTTTCAAACAGAGTGCTTCCACCATTCTGATATAAAAATTTAAAAGAAGCTCATAAAATTTGAATTATTTTCAATAAATATGAGTTTCACAAGAATGCGTATAAATGTGCTGCATGAGCCGATTTTATTTTAACAACACTAATGCAAAAATATATTTTGTCCAAAATGTAGAGAACGTCATCGGATAGTTAATCATGTTTGAGCCTGAGCTTAGCTTTTTTTGCAGACTCGGGCAGGAGCACCGTCAGTTTATTACCCCTCCCCCTTTTTAATCCTCAAACCAGAAAAATTATCAAATCATAGATGCAAAAAGAGTAAAAATGTCGAATATGAAGTCGCAAAGGATTGATGAAAACTTTCACTTTAGACAGATTTTTATCTTTGGCGGGAAATTTTCAAGCAATTTTTACGTCAGGAGTATGAAAGGAGGACACTGTGCAACATCAAACACCCTACAGTTGGCGGGGGATTCCCCTCACATCGCCAGGTCCCCCAAAATGGCTTTCCAGATTGTTTATTACCTTGTTCATAGTCATATAATAACAAACATCTTCATTAATCTCTCACATTTTCTTCCGGAAGTTTTTTTTTTTTTTTTTTGTAATAGAGGCTGCGATCAAAAATGTCTGTTTTCTTGTGGGGGGGGGGATGTCTCCCCTGCCCTCCCCAAATGGCTCTCCTGGACTCGGGTTAGGCCGAGGTAAGGATTATTTTTTTCTGCATAGTTGAGTCGGGACGGAACTGGACTTGGTTGCTCTTGGCATGTGTCGGGCGGACAGTTTTGCTTTGCAAAATAAGTAATAATGATAACGAACTTTTGGTAAGGGGAATCATCGGAAATGTATCTTGAGGTGGTTCTCAAATTCCCTGTTGAATAACACAAAACTTTCTGAAACATTTTCTGACTCATTTTTAAAAGAAAATGCATAACATTGACAGGCCTGAAGTGATTGGATTGAAACGATTTCGAATTGAATAGCGTTTCCATTTTTCGATAAATAAATTACTTATCCAATTACAGGCGATTATTGTCACACAACGACAGTTTTCTCTTCTTTACTTGCTATGACGTTTTGAAAATCGAATCAAAAACTAATATTTGACAGCCTTTTCTGAAATATATGTTGCTTTCATTCCAAGAAAAAAGAAAGCGCCATTCGATAACATTTTTTCTAAATAAGAACATCTGCCAATTTTATGCGTTTCCGAACAAAAGTGAATTGAGAAATGCGCAAGAAAATAATTATTTTAGATTCTTTTTATCAGCATTCTTTAGAAGAATCTTAATTGTACGTTAAGAAAAATCCGAATTTTTTGTAGCTATCAAATTGGGCCGGATCGGGCCTGGTTTAATTGTTTTTTACGCAAGCTGTTCCTGTTTTCAAAGATTTTTGTTCAGGCCGGCCCCTGAACTGTGAAAATATAGATCCGGCTCGAGCCAAAGTTTTAATTTTCAAATCGGGCCGTGCTGGGCCAAAATAGCTTATATGTAGTCGGGACCGTGCTCTGATCTGGAAATTCCAGCCGGAAAAGACATGTATAGCAAAGACAGTAAACAAAAAAGGGAATTTTTAAACTAATGATGGTTGACGAAAGAAAAGAAATCGCAATAGATCTTTAAAAATAAAATTAATAATTCCAATTATAACATATTCTACTGTCAAAATGAAAATAAAACAAGAAAATATTCACATCTTTTCATATTTAACCCGTCGTCGTCGCATCGCCGGAGAATTTATACAACGGCTTTAGTCGTCGAGTCAATCTAAGCTTAAAAATCTGTAAATTTTATTTCAAAATAGCAATCTATTCTAATATTGTAAAACAAAAATGCAATTTGTATTTCCGTTTTATGCTAATCTCAAATAGTATTAAAAGAACTTGGAATAAGTAACTTTGAAAAAAAAAAAATATTAAAAATATTTATTCAGGCACCAAAAGAAAAAAAAAAAAAAAAAGAAAAGCTGGAGTCCTAATTTCTATAGTACTCTAGCTACACCTGCTATATTACGTAACTGGGCAACAATATCCAATGAGTTTTCGCCAGAAAAAATACTGGTAACCCTTTGTCGTCAAGAAAAAATAATCATAAAAGCAAATGTGATTTCAAAAAATTATTGATTCTGATAAATGTGTTCCTTTTTACTTTGTTTGTGTGCGGATAAAAAAACTGCTATATTTTTACCGGTTTATAAAATATGAAACCAAAGCGATATAAAGTTCAATGTTGTAATTGTAAAGCAGTATTTAATAATGACTATAAATCTCAGCATGAAAAAAACAATCATAATGGGAATAGAGTTTCTGTGCAGGAAATTGGAGCCCCTAAAAATCCATTCGATGCTTCAGTACGTAAAAGGAAAAAAGTGGACGATGTGAAATCGGAACAAATATATGGATATGACAGCAGTCCGTCAAATGAAGAAATAATCAGCATAAGTTGTAATACTGATGTGTTGAACTTAAATAAAAAGTCTGAAGAAATAAAAGATTTTTCTTTTCCTATAAACAACACCGAGAGCAAAGATCAACAGTGTAATTTGGATTTTTCAAAAGAAAGTGAATATCTACATGAGGCTACGAATTCCAAAACTCAAAACCAATCTGAAATGGATAATGAATTTCAAAACGAGACTGCAAGCTTCACAAATGAAAACCAAACTAAAGAAGAAAATGAAAATAAGTCGGACTGGGTGTCTTTTATGGGAAAATTTTCTTTTATTCTCGAAAAATTAACTGAGAGCAAAACTATTTTTTCTCAATATAATGAATCTGACATAGTTAACGAGAAATTGGCAATAACTGAGATTGTTAACTTTATCTCTTCAATTAAAGAAACCTGTGATATAGTTCTTGAAGAGGGGTGCAGAGTATTGAATAAACTGAATAATGAGTTAGAATTTTCAATTGAAGACAGTGGAAGTGCCTCTGAAATAGTAAATCATGATCCTGGTCTACGTCCAGATACTTTAAATGAAAATCAGAAAAATTATTTAATTCAGTTAGGTCCACATCAACCTAAATTAGCATGTTTTCCTTCTGATGGAAAAAACCGGTTTAATCCCCACTGGTATACAGAATTTGAATATTTAGAGTACAGTACAGCAAAGCATGCTGCTTTTTGCTTTGTATGTTGTCTTTTTCCTGTTGGTATAGGTCGTGAAAAAAGAGAAGATGCTTGGACTTCAACCGGAGTAAAAGTATGGGGTAAAATGAAAAGTTGCGGAAAAGATAAATTAGGGAAGCTCCAACAACATTTCTCATCTCAAGCTCATAAGTCTGCTCTATATGATTTTTGTAATTTTCTTGTAAAGAAAAAACATATTGATGTCTTAATTGACAAATCAAAAAGACAAGTTTTAATTCAGGAAGAAAAAGTTCGAATGCACAACAGAGAAGTTATCAAAATTTTAATGGATACTTGTAAAACATTCGGAAAGCAAGGATTAGCATTTCGAGAGTCAAACACCGATGATATTAATAAAGGAAATTTTTGCGAAGTGATACAGCTTATCTCAAGGCACAATACTACAATGAAATGTTGGTTTGAAGATAAAAAATTGAGACCATATCATGTTACATATATGAGTCCAGAATCTCAAAATGAAATGATAAATTTAATAGCATCTGAAATTCGTCAGGTAATCACTTCTGAAATAAAAAATAGTTTGTTTTGCAGTTTTGGCCGACACAACTCCAGATCTGTCACACAAAGATATAATGTCTATTGTTATCCGAAGTGTAAGTAATGAAGGTGAAATTAGGGAAAGATTGGTCAAAACAATTGAATGTAGTGACAAAACTGGAAAGGGAATGGCAGATTTAATTTTACAGTGCTTAAATGAAATAGAAATTGATTATTCGAAGCTTGCATTCCAGTCTTATGATTTTGCTCAAAATATGTCCGGGAGGTTCAATGGTGTACAAAAACATATATCTGAGATTGTCGGTCACAGTGTTCCTTACATACCTTGTCAAGATCACCGCACTAATACTGCTCTAGAACATGCTTGCAACGTTAGCATATTAATTCAAGATTTGTTTAACATCCTTGAAGAGCTCTATGTCTTTTTCACATCAAGTACAAAAAGATTTAAGCATTATCAGTCAAGTGTAGAGAACATTGATAAAGTAATTCAACTTAAAAATCTATCAAAAACCAGATGGACTGCAAGAGCTGAATCGGTCAAAGCCTTAACTCAATCGTTTGAAATGGTAATAGAACTATTAGAAAATATTTTCAATGAAAAGACTTTTGATTCCTCTACTAGAACAAAAGCATTTGGAATTTATAAAAAAATGAAAACTTTTGATTTTATTGCATCATTTTTTTTCATGAAAAACATCTTAAGCAAAATAAAAATTTTAACTGAAATTCTGGAGACACCTGATTTTAACGTCATTGACTGCATTGCGATAATAAAAAGTACTGTCCAAAGCTTACAAGCAATTAGTGATGATTCCACTGGAATGAATAATCTTATAAAAAGTTCAATTGTATTCGCTGAAAAAATGGGGATAGATGTTGAATCAGACTTCCGAAAACACCATGGAAAAAGGGTTCCACCTAAAAAAATTGATGAAAACAATAGAACAGCAATGGACATAGATTTAAATACTTTTTACAGGAAAGAATTCAAAGAAGTTTTGGACACATTAATAATGGGTTTCAATGACAATGTTTTATATATCAAAGATACTATTGAACCGATACATTCGATTTTTAAGCTACCATTCACCAAAGCAAATTTGAGCATAAGTAATCTAGAAAAAGTTATTAACATGTTTCCTCCTGGATCTGATAAACCTGACATACACGACTTGCAGAGTCAAATGGAAATAATTTTTGACTTGTGTTCAAACAATAATGTTGGCTCTCTTAACGGACTTTTCGTTCATGCCAAAAAATTCAAAAATTATTTAGGTCAAGCCTTCAAACTGTGCATTTTAACATTCACAGCAGCTTATAGTGTTTCGTCAAATGAAAGGACATTTAGTCAGCTAAAAATTATAAAAAATGAATTACGAACTACCATGAGCGATGACAGACTGGATAGCTTAATGCTTTTGAAATGTGAAAATAAAATAGCGGACTTACTTAAACTGGACGATGTGATCATTAGGTGGGCTTCTTTGAAGAACAGAAGGATCAGTGTTAAATGAAAAAAAATACAATGTAAGTGTTCATTAGCAATCGTTACAATTTTTCTTTATGTAACATTTTTTGTTTCATATTTCATATATTTATCTAATTTTTTTTGAATGTATGCAATGTCTCTAACTTTGAATCTTACATTTATTGCATTATTTGAAATTGTTTCTTTAACCTTTGTGGTAAAAGTATAATCTTTATCTCTTTTTCTTCTGATCTTTATTTTCATGCTGAAAAAATAGCAATAAATCTAGTTTTTTTTTTTTTTTTTTTTTTTTTTTTTTTTGGAAAAGAGATTATTTTTAATGCATAAGTATTGTTATCATTATAAGCACATTGCATTGTATAATTTTAATTGGAAATTAGAACAATATTTTTCAAGTTGGGAAATTTTTAAATTCTCCCCCCCCAAAAAATATCTGTAGCTACGCCTCTGAGTGTAGGAATCCTGTGATACTACACATAATGCTAGTAAATCTGCAGATCAAGAGCCTCAACGTCAGCTTTTCACTTCTTTTTTTAAAAACACACTTAGCGTCGTAATATTCAACTTCCTGGAAACTGTAATTTAAAATTTTCGAATTACGTAATTTTTTATAAGAATAAAATAAGAATAAGAAATTTGAAGCCATCAAAAGCCGTAAATTAAAGATTTAGTTATGTTAGGATATTCTGAAAAATTCATGATCTATTATTTTTGTTTTTTTATTATACCACAGTAGATTTCCGCCCCCTTGAACCCCCCGTAGTCTCATTAAATTTAAATTTCTAACTTTCTAACAATCTGCTAATGGTTATCGTATATCTTGTATTTTTGTATTTTTTCTACATTTTGATTTATAAGGATAAGTGAGAAGTTTTAATAAGCATTTTTCATTATCCTCATACTTCTAGATACCTGCCCACCAAAACCACCTAAATCTGATGTATCAGGAACTTTTGAAAGTGTAAACTCAGTAATCTAAGGTTTTACAATTTTGTTTACGAAAAAAAGAAGTTTTGATTGCATTTTGTGGCAGTTATCGGGGACTGACAGATAGACAGAAGAATAGACTGAGAGTGGAAAACAATAAATTTTGCATCGCCAAAATAAGCCTTCGCAGAAGTTTCGGCAATGACGTCATTATTCATGAGTTATTGCTGTCCATGTTTCTTGTATTTTTAACAATAACTATAAAATACCTGTTTTATTTCAATTATGACGTCAAATTTTATCAATTGAAATATTTGTTAAAAATATAATTATTTTTTATTTCTTTTACTTCTAATTATGCCCCAATTTTGTCAGAAAAATTCTTATTAACGAAACAAATTTCCATGTTTAATATTTAACAAAGTACTATTTTTATTTTTATTTTAATTCTGATGTCATATTTATTTTTTCTTAGTTTAATTTTTCGAATGGAAATTGCTCAATTGAAACTTATTGCCGTTGAAAAATTATTCCAGATTTTTTTTTTTTTTGGCAACGATAAAGGAAATTGGTTAAATTTTATCTAAAAAATCGCTCTTGATTCTGTATGAAAAAGAAGGAAATTTTGAATTATTAAGGAAAATATTTGAATAAAATTAATAAAACATAGCCTGTATTCTTTTCTGGGCAATGTTATATTTATCAGCAAAGATACAAAGACATTAATTAATTCATCAGTTTTGACTTTGACTTTAAATTTTCGTACACGTTTTCAAATTTATAGCATTAAAATATAATAAGGATCAGGATGAATGGTTACTTAGCAACCCTTAAGAGAAAATAAAGAAAAAGAAATAAATACATTTGAAATAAGTAAATATCTAAAACAAATTAGTTTATATTATTGGAACACATTTACAAAAAATCTCCAAAATTTACAGTAATAACTTTAAAAATCTGACAAATGCATAAACAAAATTTCAAAACAATATGAATAATTTAACTGGTAAATTTCAGTGTCCATTTATCATTGAATTCCATTAATGAAATATGTCATTTTCTCTCAAGGAAAAAAAAAAAAAAAATTGAAAATCATTGGATTTGCCATAGAAAAGCATTATTGCGCAAAATAAAATATTCTATATTTTACGAACGAATGAATCAAATCTAACAAAAAACTATACAGCTTAATCCCAGTGCCTCACTAACATACCCACTTAATTTCAAGTCAATCGGATGTTTTTTGCGTTAGTTATCGCGGAACAGACAGTTCTTGGTTGTAAATTTTAATTTGCTGACAGATGATTTTCGCTTCTGTTGAAAAAGTTCATTAATGAAACGTCAATGTTTGAAAATATATTTTTAGTTTTAGAAAATTTATTTTAATTTTTATACCATCTGCACAAATTGAAACTTAATTCTTTTTAACTTTAAAGAAAAAAATAGCTTCAAAAATACATTAATCAGTTTTATTTTCCCCTTTTTTCCGACAAAAAAAGCCTTCCACTGCTAATTTTTAGTTTTTAATGAAGTTTTTTATCTGTATGTAACTTATAATTTAGTATTCGTAAAAAATATTTCTTATCCATTTTAAATATGACGTCATTATTTTTCTAACTCCATGAATTACTGCTATCCATGTCCCGTTTATTTTTAACGACTACTATAAAATACCTCTTTTATTTCAATTATGACGTCATAATTTACCAAATAAATATTTTATTTAAAATATTTTTATTCCTTTTATTTTTAATTATGTCGCCATATTGACAAAAAAATTCATGTTAACGAAACAAATATCAGTGTTTAATATTTAACAAAAAATAGTATATTTATTTTTATTGCAAATACGACGTCATATTTATTTTTTTCTTTTAAATTTTCCTTAGTTTCAGTTTTCGCATGGAAATTGCTCAATTGAAAATTTATTGTCGCTGAAAAATTAATATTCGAAATTTTGATTTTCTTGGCAACGGAAAGAAAATTGATTAAATTTTATCTAAAAAATGCCGATTGGTTATGCATGAAAAATAATGAAATTCAGAATTATTAACGAAAATATTCGAATAAAATAAATAATTCATAGCCTTTGTTCTTTTCTGGCTATAATTATCTATACGCAAAGATACAAAGTTGAAGTTATGCTATTGAAGCATTGAAGTTATGTTATTCAAACTTCCGTACACATTTTAAAATTTATAATATTATAAGAATAAGAATTAGGATAAATGGTTGCTTAGCGACTATTAAAAGAAATGAAGAAAACGAAATAAATACATTTGAAATAAGTAAATCTCTAAAACAAATTAGCTTATATTATTGGAACACATTTATAAAAAATGGCCAAGATTTACAGCAATAATTTAAAAAATCTGACATATGCATAGATAAAATTTCAAAACAATATGAATAATTTAAGCCCCGTACTGGCAAATTTCAGTATCCATTTATCGTTGAATTCCATTAATCAAATGAGTCATTTTCTCTCAACAAATAAAAATTTGAAAATCGTTGGATTTGCCATAGAAAAACATTATTGCGCAAAATAAAATATTCTATATTTTACGAACGAATTAATAAAATATAACAAAAAACTATACAGCTAAAACCGAGTGCCTTACCAATATACACACTTAATTTCAAGTCTTTCGGATGTTTTTTGCGGTAGTTATCGCGGAACAGACAGACTGACAAACTGACAGACAGACAGACAGACAGAAACCAAAAAATTTCGTGTCTCCACAGTAAGCCTTCACTGACGTTTCGGCAATTTTATTATTTATGTAATAATTTATATGGTAAAAAATAATTATAATATTTTTTTTTAAACTTAAAAAAGACTTTGCATTAATGAATATGGTTACTTAGACAATAGATATATATTTAATCTCTCATCCAGTAGCACCAATTTATGGGCCATGAGTCCACTTAGTAGTTTGCTCTTCTAGCCCATTCAGTTTTTGTTATTTTACTTTTGTACATATTTATTTTCCAATTGCTGAAAAGAAATTGTTTCATTGATGTTCTTGTTGACGTACACAAAATTATTTTATTTCACAATACTGGAAAACTGGAAAACAGACGTATAGGAGCCAAAATAACGCAATTGCTTCCTACCCTCTTTCATCTTAATAAACAATTTTCTTTCAAAAAAATTTCTTTCATAAGTACAAATTCATTTTTCTTTCTTAATGTACTAAATTTGCAGTTGTTATTATTTAGCACTTTGCTTTTGGCATTAAAGTATCTTTCAAAAAATGCTGCTAAAATGTTTCAAGATAATTTTGTGCTCATGATGAAACAGCAATTAATTAAAGTGCAGACCAAATATATGTAAATGTTCTGGTAATTTTTAATATGTAATGAAGTGTGAAGTAATAAAATAGAGATCCTTTTATGAAATTATGTCATAGAGCTTTAAAATAAATCTTTGATATCATCCCATATTTAGGAAAATAATTAGTCCCATTTAATCATCTATTTAGTGGATAGCTCTGGAATTATTATATTAAAAAGCACTTACACTGTCATCGTTTATCCCTGTTGTGTTTTTGCCGAAATACATTGGCAATTTCCTGAGAAAGAAAGGAACAGCTCTTCTTTAAGAAGTATTTTTATTTGTTCCTTCTAGTACAACACAATTGCAAAGCATCCACTACAAATCACAGCTTACTGCAATGCTCCATGGCATCTACCTTAATAGTTACTTCAGCTTAAACTATATTTTAGGAAAAGTTGTTATAAAACCTATTATTCTGATGATTCATATCCAGCTAGCAGTATTGGTTTTTCAAAGCAATTAATAACACGAAATCTCAGCTCCCAAACTGATGTTTTTGTGTTTTATACTAAGACCCGGAAGATTTTTCCCAGCACTGCAGATATAGAAGAAGAACAATAACATTTTGAAGCGGAGCTGAAAAGTTCTAATTTTCTCAGAATAAATGTGTCAAATGATTTTTAGAATAAAATAAAAACAAATAATTTTAATATAGAATTCATATTAGCATTTAGGGTTGAGAAATGAAAAATAATAGTTGCAGAAAATGCTTTTTTAGAATAGATTTTTGAAAAGAAATAAAATATTACAATATCCACTTTAATTAGAAATGAATTTAAGTAAACAGAATGAATTGAATATTAGTTAAAATAAGAAATAGTTTAATAAAATAAGATTGCAGAATCATTTTAGAAAGGAATTTTTTATGGAATAATTTTAATAAAGCATGAAAATCTAATTTTCAATAATATATATTTAAAATTAAAAACTCTGTTCGATTACAAATCACATAAGAAGTCGTGTCTACAGGTTTCATGTTTTTTAGATATACAAGTGACTCTGTAAATGTGTCAAAAAGATCTTCTTGTTGAGAGGGAGAAACTCTTTTGGGAGGGATAGCTTGAGTGGAGAATTTGAATTCTAAAAGTAGAGTTCTTGAAAACACATCCATGAACTCACTTACATATTTCAGCATAACTTGCATTGGAAATGAAAGAAACACCAGAAAAGAATTCTTTTTTTTTTTTAGTTATTATTGGTCCTATATCACTTCCCATGTGACATCAGGACCAGCATATTTTACACGAATTTTATATGAGTGTGCCCACTTTTTCTTAAAATGCACTTTTTAAATATACTTTGACAGCATGTGCAAGAGAAATGTATTACAGAATTTATTTTCAAGATATAGTGGTGAAAATAGAATATGAAAATAAAATCATGTGTAAAAAGCTAGCACTTTGTAAGTATCAGTAAAATAGCTAAATGTTTAAATGTGGAAATCCTCTTCCCACTAAAAGACTGAAAACAGCTTTTGCCTCTCACAAGGTAAAAAAAAAAAAAATAAAAGATTTAATCAAATTACTATTAGGCCAGTCAAATTGTCAGAAAAAAGGGCCGATAGATGCAAAAATTCTGCTAGAAGATTTTATGTTTTTAAAATGTTTATGGGGATGCTAGTAACAAGAATTAAGGGTTTCCCAACAAAATATCTTGAGGCTAAACTTTCTGGAGCCAAAAAACCATGAAATTTTTGGACTTTTTTCAGTTTTTTGCCTATAACTCGAAAATCATAAACTTTTTGCGTAATATACTTACTTACAAAAAGAAAGAGCATTAAATTTTCTATAAATTTTGTTATAAAAACGTTTTTCTAAACACATTACTAAGCGCATTATGTTTTTTTGAAAATGCCACTTTTTTTAACTTTACAAAAAGTGACCTATTTTTCGCCTCCCATCCCAAAAAGCTTTCTTTCATCACTAACAATGAAAATTAAATACACCTATTGATGGATGAGAAATGAAAATTTTAAGAAATGCAGGCAGAAGAAGCACAAATTCTAAAAATCCTGTAAGAAAAACAATTACAATAGTAGGGAGGGCCTGGGATAAAAAAAAGGGAATGCTGATGGAGGATTGCGGCCACATGACTTTTCCGACCCGTTTTCTTTCAGATGCAAGTGTATTTTTTAAGGCATACTCTTCTAATATGCTACTATTCAGTTTATTGTATCTATTCTCGTGCAGCAGTGAAAATGAGTGAGCTCGACTCCAAATTGTGTTTCATTTGCCAACCAACTTCAAATAGTGATACTCGCGTTGTGAGCCAGAAAGGACTTGTCAAGCTCTTTGAACATAGTGTTCAGCGTCAAAGTAATATTCAACAGAAGTAATATTCATCAGTTTTTTGAAAAGTAACAAGGAAGTTAGAATACAGGATGATTGCCGAAAAACATATGTGAATAAGAGAATGATAGCAGCATATGTTCGTCGGGGTGAAGATTATACACAGACTATAGTTTGTCCCTCAGATTGAGCACTTCTTTCAAATTTCAAGATAATTACTTCTTATGTGAAGAAGGTAATCCCGGTGACTCCAACGAAAAACAATAAAAAAAAAGGCCTCCTCAAAAAGAAATTTGATTCACAAAATAATGAAGCTAGAAGCGAAAGTTACATTTTTGAAAGCTGCAGAAAACCGTGGGGGTGAATGGTTCCAGAAAATAATTGAACGTATTCAGCATGAACCTGACTTGCAGATGCATGGTATCATAGTTTTTGTCGCATAAAACTAGATCAATCTGTAAGAAGTGGAGAGAAAAGAGGGCGTCGACTCGCATTTTCTGTTGACGAAGCCAATGACAGAAACAAGAGCCGCTTCATTTCATTGCTTAAAACAAATGAAAAATTTCAAAACAAGAATTTTAAAATAACAGATCTCAAGTTGAGCAGGCAAAAGAAGAAGCTGATGTCATGATAGTTATCTCAGCCATTTCAAGAACCGAATCTTTTGAAAGCGTCGTATTATCAGAGATACATTTGACCTTCTCATGATCATGACGAGCTTAGGTTATTAGCACAAAAATCTATTTTTCCAAAAGCCAGAAAGAGGTAACATCAAAACCAAGTGGTTTTCAACCATGTCGTTCAAATACAATTACAACAATGTTCTTTCACTCATGCAATCAGCGGATGCGATACAACATCAGCTCATTTTGGGCCAATAAAGACACAGTTTTGTAACACTTCGGAAAAACATGATCAGCTTGGAGAAATAGCCTGCATGTTCAATAAATTAGGTTCTATCCGTCAAGAAATCATCAAGGTGTGAGAAAAATTCCATGTTTCACTATACAGCGGATGCTAGATACTACACAGAAATTGAGCACCTTAAGATTCCAGCTATTTGCTAAATCTGCCACAAAGAGCAAAGTTCATCTTGCAAGACTACCACCAACACAAGAGACTATGCAGCATCATTTTCTCCGATGTTATCATCAGGTACAAGCTAGGCTTGGTAACAACATCCCTCCTGAAGAATGAGGGTGGGCTCACGAGTCAGATGATCTCTTTCAGCCAGTTCAAATGTGCCAAGACCCAGCACCTGAAACCTTGCTCCATGCTATGTCATGTAGCTGTAAAAAAGGGTGCAGCAAAGCATGTTCTTTCATTAATTAAGACTCATATGGTCGGCAATTTGTAAAACATGTAATGGGATCAACTACGAAAATGTCAATGACATAATTTATCCAGAAAGAGGCATTGTAAAAATGTCACCGTTAATAATTTTTATTTAAAATCAGTTTAAATATGTAATATTAATGTTCTCTACTAAAGCTCTAAATACAAAAAATGTTACAATGTTCTGAATTTTTTTACAATGTCACTGTTGTAATTCATCATGATTGTTATAATGCAAATACCTGTAATTTAAATATGTTACATTAAAGAAAATAAAATAATGAAGAATTGTGTCAAATTTTCGTTTTTGCAATTTTTCCACAAAGTTAGAAAAAAAGAGTCACTTTCAGAAAGCTGTAGCGCGCTTGCTAAAGGCTTTAAGAAAACAGTTTTATAATGAAATTTGTAGAGAATTCAATGCCCTTTCTTTTTGTAACTGAGTATGGTATGCAAAAATTTTTTAATTTTTGAGTTATTGGCAAAAAACTGAAAAAAGTCCGAAAATTTCGTCGTTTTTTGGCTCTAGAAAGTTTAGCCTCGAGATATTTTGTTTGAAAACCTTTAATTCTTGTTACGAGCATCCCCATAAACAGTTTAAAAACATAAAATTTTCTAGCAGAATTTTTGCATCTATTTATGACAATTTGACTGGCCTATATTTCAAGTGTGAATAATGATGGTAAGAAAAATATCTTTTAGAGAATGCTTGTTTATTGGAAGATATGCAATTAGAAGATTACATTTGCAACATGCAGTGCTATATAAATGATGGGCTCATTTCATTAAATTATTCATTACATACTTTTAAACAGGAACAACGAATAATGTTTTTAATGCCAGAAAACACTGAAACTGCATAAAATTTAAAAACTCAATGTGCTTTTAAATTTGCTGTAATAAATTTTGTCTATAAGAGATATTTTTATTGTCTTTCTTATGCCTTCTTATTATGTCTTTCTAATATCATTCTTTATATAAATGTATGTCATACGAAAAGGGGGACATATAAAAATTAAATTTTGTGTTTTAATGAGCATGCAATTCTATTTTAAATAAATGCCATGTCTGAAAGATGGTTATAATTACAAAAAATATACAAAACATACACATCTTTCTACTATTAGTAGTTCAACAAATTAAATTATCTAAATTTGAATCATCCAATATAGTTTAAGTACATAGCACTAATAATACAAGCATTTCAGTGAATTTGTATGAAATTCATGTTTTACTATTTTTCCATTCTTTGCATTTTAATCAAATTCATGGTGCAATAGTAAATATTAGAGTCCATAAAATTAAGACCCTATTAGACTACAATTAAATACAGTATAGGATCTGTTATCCAGAATGCTTGGGACCTCAGATATTCTGGATAAGGGGGGTTTTTGGTAATTCGGAACACTGTACTATAAGTTTAAGAATAGTACAAAATAACAGTATGAAATGCATAAAATATGAATAATGTATGTAAATATATAATTACAAATTTGTTAATAATTTATTTCCACAAAGAAAAAAAAAACATTCTAAATTATTATTAAAAAAAAAAAAAAAAAAAAGACTTGAGAGCAGAATTTTTTGATTTGGGTTTTTAGAAATTTTTTATTGAGATTGGTTGTTTATAGTGTGTATCTTGTACTGATTGCTCCTCTATCCTGCATTATGACATGATTTGCCATTTATGGATGTAACTCTTTTGTTGCATTTCCCAAATCTGTTGTTCATTTGCTAAAATATCAGAAGCTCATTTGAATTTTTTTTTTTTTACCTACCCCATTCTGCTGATCATCATTACTACCATTAGACATATCATTTGTTATTAAGTCACACATTTCACTTCCAGCTATCAGATGAATTACAAAAGTAACATCATCAGCAAGGACAATTTTACAATGACTTTTATTATAACAACTGAAATTCTGAATATGAATGTCCCTTAGCTTAATTCAGCAGATCTATAATAATTTCCTTAGAAATTTTAAAATCTACCACTTTAATGTTTATTTACACCATCAAAAAATATCACAGATGGCCAAAAATTGTATCACCTTTGGATATGTATGTATCTATCTGCTATACCCCACATTTGATGTAAAATATATCTTTATTTTTATGTGTTTGAAGTAAAACAAATAATTTTTTTGTTTTTATTTTGCATTCTGGTTTTCGGAACTTTCTTGATACAGGATTTCCGGATGATGGGTCCCATATGTAAAATTGCATATTTATATTCAACTCAAAAATATTCCAACTTATCATAAGTAAAGATATCATCTTTTCCCAAACTTTTAAAGAAAGCAAAATTGGTGTCATTTAATACAAAGATGATTTTGAACTTTGATTTGTATATAGTATTGAAGATAAAACAGTTTATGCATAAAAAGAAAGCAACTAATTTTTTTAATTAATATTAATAAACACAAATATCGATAAATTTGCATTTATACTGAAACATGTATTTACAATATTTGATAAAGGATACTTAATTTTTTAAAATAAATTTTAATGATTTAACACCCAAGTATAGTTATACCTAAAAGAGTGTAAGATACAATACAAAAACTTAAACCACATGTTTTAATACAAACAATTACTGATGATGGAAGCAGCATCAAAAATTGACGATAAGTAACAAATAAAACAATAACATTTTGTAAAAAATCACCATAAAATCAAAAAAATATATAAGGTGCATTTCGAGCTGGAAATTTTATGATTCAAATATGGATAAATTTAATTGCATTTTGAGCTGCAAAAACATACAGTTTGAAACACATCCTATGTATTGTTTTGAGTTTATAGAGATTTTTTACAAAAATTATTTTACTTGTAACTATTGATTATGCATTCAAAAAAATATAAAAATGAATAAATTATTTTGAAATAACTCTAAATTAAATCATATGTTTATAAAATTTGGAATTGTATAAAGTTTGGATTTTCCAGAGACAATATTCAAGAAAGGAGAAAAAAAAAAAGAATTGTTGAAACGAAAAAAAAAAAAAAAAAAAAGAGCTAGAGCAAAGAAGTTTTATTACTGAATCTTCTTAACCCTTTGAAGTGCAGTGATCATGCAGTGTGACCACCTAATTTTAATTCCAAAACTGACAATCCACACCAGGAATATTTTAATAAAACTTCGCTTTTATAATGAAAACATGAAAAAACAGATTTACATTTTCTAAGAAATTCATTCATAAAATCTGGTATTATTTTAGACATTGCACTGTCTGTAGTACAAAATATGAATAAGAAAAGTGTAATCAAAGCAATAACACACATGACCTATAATCTGCAAAGAAAGTCTCAAATATGCAAAATACCAGAAACTATCTGTAAAAATTAATTATTTTCTATTATGGTAAAACAACCAGTTTTTATTTCAAACTGCTTGAGGTCGAATGAAATAATTCCACAATGTTTTTTTAAAGCTAGTTATTATAAACTACTATTTTATTTTTCTTCATAAATAATTGTCAAATGAATTTAAAAAATAAACATGTCACAAGAATCAAGTAATAATCTGCACAACATCATTTCATAACCATGAAAATTAGCATTTTTACTTATAATGAAATAAATTAGGTATAATTGACTATGTTTATATTTAAGATACACAAAGAAAATTTATCAGATGTATATATTTAATAAGAATTAGTATACAAAAGGAAGCAAATTTTCCCAAATTAGAAGAATTGTGTAAACTGTATTTTCATGAAATTGTGTGAATAGATACAAAAGAAATTGATCTTTATGAAGCAGTTTGACATTTTTCCTTTTTTATCTTGAATGATGATAGAATATATACAAATATTGCAGTGCGAATGAAGGGGCATTTAGTTAACACATTATGCAATTTATATTTTGATTGCGGTAACGCATGTGCAATGAAACTTTATTTAGTAAACATGCACATATTTCCTACAATTTTTGTTATTTTTAAATTCCGGTTACAGGATATTACATACAATACTATTTGACATATTTTCTGAAAAGAAAATTTTTTTATGTTAAGCACTTTGCAACTTATCAACAAAGAGCCTGAAAAATTTTGGGATTGTCTTTATAAAAACCTTAATTTCTCTATAAGTATTCATGATATCCTCATAAAATGAACACAGTTTATTACAATAAGCCATGTAATCATAATCTGCAGTTTGGACGCTTTTACTAAATTAGTTTTGACAGGGTTATGCAAAAGATCTTTGTTCTTTTTCAATTTGTTGGGTGTTTCTTATGGAATTTCGAGAAAAAATCATCACCGAAATATATGACTTGTACTATTCTCTTTACACACCTAGATTTTCTGAATAATTCCTTGTGTATTTTTCTAGATATTTAACAAAATGTCTAAAGTCGCAAGTGGCCAGTCACCTTTGGCCACATAGTGTATGTATACATACAGGCTGTCTCAAAAGGTCATTGCCAAACTTAACATGATGAACAAGATTTACATAGGAACTTGTTTTCGAAAATGCAAATAGCAATTGCTAGAGCAAGGCCGTAGCAAGGTGTTTTGCCCCCCCCCCCCCCCAAAAAATAACTTTGCCCCCCCCCCCCCCTACTTTAAACTGTGTTTTTTGAAAAATATTTAAAGTTATATATTGAAGTTCTGATATGAGTTTCAAATTATAATAATGTAATGAACAAATTTAATAATTAGCATATTATTTTAAATCATTATTATAAATAAAATGATTTTCATCGAAAAAACCCGGAAAAAAAAACGCTATTTTCGTCAAAAGATAGCGAAAAAAAGTTATCTTTACCGAAAGGTAGCGAAAAAAAAATACTATTTTTGTCAAAATACCGAGAGAAAAAAGCGATTTTTGTCAAAATATCGCTAGAAAAATGCGGTTTTTGTGCGAAAATCTCGAGAAAAACATTGTTTTTGGCATAAGATCGTAAGAAAAACAAGATTTTCGTTAAAAGATCGCAATAAAAACAAGATTTTCGTCAAAAGATAGCGAGAAAAAACGAGATTTTCGTTAAAGATAACGAGAAAAACACGATTTTCGACAAAATATCGCGAAAAAACGTGATTTTCGCCAAAAGACCGCAAAAAAAACGCGATCTTCATACAAAAAATCGCGGAATAAGAAATGATTTTCGTCAAAAGATCGCGAAAAAATGCTTTTTTATCAAAATACCGCGAGAAAAACGCGGTTTTCCTCAAAATAACACTAGAAAAATGCGATTTTCGTAAAAAAAAAATCTCGAGAAAAACGTGATTTTCATCATAAGATCGCGAGAAAAATACTACTTTCTCCAAAAATTCAAAATAAATTTTCGTAAAATTCGAGAAAACCGCGATATTCGGCATAAAACTGTGAGAAAAACCGCAATTTTCGTCAAAAAATCGCAATAAAATCACGATTTTCGTTAAAAAATCGCGAAAAAAATAGAATTTTCGTCAAAAAATCGCAAAAAAACGCAAATTTCCTTAAAAAAGACAGCAAAAAGAACGCGATGTCAAAAAGAACGCTATTTTCGTCAAAAAGATCGAGAAAAAAATGCGAATTTTCGTCAAAAGGATTGCAATTAAAACGTGATTTTTGTGAAAAGAACGCGGAAAATGCTAATTTCGTCAAACGATGCAAATCACATCAAAGAATCAATCGTAGAAAATTTGTTCCAACATTAATGTTCTCAACAACTTTTTTTGGCAGCTGAGTAGCAAATTAAAACATAAGCTCCCCATGCTTGAATAACTGATATTTTAAGTGAAAACATGTTTAAATTTAAACTGAACAGCTAGCTGTGTGAAAAGTGAAACATTGCATCAGAAGTATGAACTTAAAATAGAAACTTCCATTTCATAACTACTTATAATATTTCCATAAATGGATTCACTTTGATTCCCCCCCCCTCTCCCCAAATAAAAATTAAATAATATAAGACAGAATTTTAACAATAATACTGACAATTTTGTTGCAAATAAAATAAACTTCTTAGTTGTCTATACTTGCACTATTTAAACTAATTTCTAATTTTACGGTTCGCGCGAGCTTTCCCTCTTTTTTTTTTTTTTTTTTTTTTTTTACTTTTTGCAATCTTATGCCCGAAAGAAATTTATATCTTGGTTGCATTTCAATATTTTTAAATGATTTTTTTTTTTTCACTGGATAGCAAAAATCAATCTGTATGCAGAGTTCTTTTTCTTCTATTTTCATTTTAGCAATTTTTTTTTAAGAGGATGCTTTTATTTTCGAAACCAGTTCCAAAAATGAAAGTGAACTTATTAAAATTATCGGTAAACAAAATTGAAAAGGCAAAAAACAGCCTGTATACAGATCGATCTCAGCTATCCTCAGATTTTAAAGAGCATCGATTAACCAAATTCATTGCATAACCAAGTATCAAATGACAAAGAAATTATAGAAACTGACTTACAAAAATTTTACAAGTTTCTTTCTATTATTATTATTATTATTATTATTATTATTTTAAAGTAACAACTTATATACATTTTTCCCTTTTTAAAATATGAAATGCTAGTAACTACAGGTTTCAAGACAATTATAAACTCAAATTCATTCTAACTTTTCTTAAAATAAACAAAAATAATTTTTAAAAAAAGAACTTAAATGATAAGTGAAAATAAATTTGTTAGTATCTTGAAAAGAGGCAAAAAGATTTCGAATTGTGCATAAAGACGTAGGCCCCGCAACACTTTAACAGGCTCGAGGACTGTGCCAACTCTTGTCGGTTTCAGAGCCTGCTTAAGAATTAGAAGTATAGGAAGCCCGATGTCACAGAGGGAGGTCCTCTATTATCCTATCAGTTTTTTTTTCCATTTGCTAAATCCATTTTTCGTATGCTTAAATTATTCGAAATTTCACCATGCAAATTTCGAGTAAATAACATTTTTACTATAAAATTAAAACTGACTATCTACATATTATACACATTAACAAAAATATTTTGTTAAATACATAATTATACATAACCAATTAATTTTGTAAAAAACAAGTATGGAACTAAAGTTGAGAGCATTTAAACTTTAAATTTTTTTTATGTTTTACAAACTGCAGCATAGTAAGAAAAAATATTTCATAATATATATATATATATATCTTTATGTTTTTACTCTGATTGAATTTATTGAAATGAAAATTAGGTTTGAAATGTAAATTTGCGGCAGGGGCTTTTTATTTTAGTGGATAAGCATGGGCTTTATGGGCCTGTGAGATTATTTAACATCACAGAAAAAGAAAGAAAGAGCATAGAAAAATTTAAAATAGCACAATTTTTTATTGTGACATGAATTTAGAACTCTAGATTCTCCAAGGAAATAAGGGTATAAATGAAATGAGAATTTACTTATTACTTGTTAACAAACGAAATAGTTTAACACATGAATGCAATGGAATCAGAGGTTGATGCAGGGATTTTTTTCTTGGATCCCATTTTGTGAAAAATAAAGTTATTTTTATGAAATTTATTGTACTTTGTAATGAAATTTGAACTTATGTTATTGAAATTCGCAACAAGCATTTATTAATAATAACTTATTTAAGTCTAATTCCTAAATTTCTCATTTCTGTTGAACTTGTTTCTTTTGCAAAATACATATTTTAAAACCTAACAATATAAAATTAATTAGAGTATGTTTCTATGGAATAGAATTTTGTGAAGGGTTGTGTTTCATTAAAAAGAATTTTGTGAAGGAGCCCTAATAAAACGCACAAATGAAAAAAATGTAAATGAGAAATGTGTGTTTTTAAAATGTGCTCCATTATTATATATATATTTTTTCCAAGCTGTGCAAAATTTTCTAATGCTTAAAAATTTTAATAACTACTACATAAGTTACATAAAGTAATAAATGTGGCTTACCAGATTAGTATAAGAGTAGATTTTCTTTTTATTCCAGATAATCTAAATCTACACTTAATTTTATAAAAAGTATACTATGCGTACTACTAAAACAAATCAGGAAAAAAAAATTATAAAAAATTCCACATCTGAATTCTGAAGTGCTCTGTTTTCTACAGACATGTACTTGTATGCATTAGTGAACTTGCTAAGTACTTGAACAAGCTAGTACTCCCTTTAAAAGGTCAAGGAATCCGGTTACTACTAAGCTGTTAACATTTTAAGATGATTCTCTAGACATTGTTTGTGTCACCCACGTCATGCGATCGGTGACAGGTCAGTATTGTGTGGTTAATGTAAAGAATGACCTATCTTCTAAGAACATAATATTGCAGTGTTTCAAAAGAAAACCCCCTTTTGTCGCTAGGAGCTCTATACAAAAACTCTTAGCCAAAAAGAGAGAGGGGGAAAATTGAGTAAAAAAATAAGGATTTCCAGTTTCTGCATTTTTGAAATCTAAACAAGGTTTTTGATAAGAACAGTGCTCAGTTATGACTATAGGAGGCCCTAGGGTAAACATCATTCTGTACCCCCCCCCCCCCTTTCTATCTATCTGTAGATTTTTTTGTGAATAATATAAAAGTGGCAAACACACACACAAAAATAATAATAATAATAATAATAATAAAATATTGTATGCATGCATAAATTTTGCACTTGATACAGCTCACATCTATATACAAGAGATCCCAAAAAGTATATTTCTTTGCAAATTTTTACTTTGCTTACCTACGTACATTACAAAATGTCTAAAATGAAGGCTCAAAATTGGTCATAATTAATGATTTTATCTTATCACGTTAGGAGGAAACATTAATAAAAAATTTCTTTTAAAAGCTATAGAATACTATGTTGTTGTAATCAGGGCGTGACTAAGTCAGGGGCATGCAGGGCAACTGCATCGGATGTCAGGGTTCCCAATTGAGGGGGCCCCTTAAGGGCAAATATAAATTTTTCCTTAAGGCTAAATAATAAAAAAGGCCAAAAGAGACCAAAATTCTTTATTTATTTATTTAGTTTTAGCTTTATTGAGGCTCTTTTCTCCTCTACTTTCGAACCTCATGTCCCCCGTTCCTTGAATGTAACAGTTACATCACAAGTGTTTTTATATTTTAATGGCTCACATTTAGTCTTATATTTCTATAACTGAAGAAAAAATTTATTCGATAGTTTCTTAAAGTTACCTTTTTTGTGCTATTCTGCATACAAATGTGAATAGTACTTGGTACGAAATTTACGTATATAGACAATTAGTATAAAGTTTAGTTTTAGAGACTTCAGTATAATTGAAGAAAAAATCCAAAAGGTAGAAGGGGGGGGGGGGCTCACAATCTAAGTCGGGCCCTGGTTGTAATAAAATTTTAATCATTTGTTTTCTAATGATGTAGTTTGTTTTCTGCGTATGTGGAGGGAACACTGGAAGCAGAGAGGAAAAGGGGAACCACACTCCCTTCCTAAATGTTTGAAAACATATGAATCTGGGTCACTTTTGGCACCCTTTAATGGAAATCCTGATTATTGGGGCCCTCTTAAAAAGAGGCACTTGGGGGATCTGTCCCGCATGTTCCTGGATAAGAAAAAGTGAATTTGAAAAAATAAAAATATTATTTAAATGAACTATTTTCTGACATTTTCAAAACAAAAAACTTCGATAAAAAGGTCGATAGAATCGAATAGGGGGCCCCTTGACTTCATCGTCCCCCCCCCCCCCAAAATTGGGGGTATGGGGGGCGGTCACTACGGCCTTGTGCTAAAGGGATATATTCACAAGCTTATAGGAAAGTGAGAACTATGATCATCTCAGGCTAGGACATTGTTGGTGAAGGGTGAATCGGTTTTACTCAGAATCAGATGATATGCATTACACGTATGGTGCCACGAATGAAAATGGACAAGTCACAGTATAGATGTACCTTGAATGCTTCCCAAACAGGTGACAACCAAGTCGTGTTTGTTTGGACAAGTATATTGCCGATAGCACGAGGCAGGAATTTCCCACTACACACCTTCCACATCCAAAGAATACAGACATTTTGCAATGGCAACTACCCCTAAAAAATTGCATTCATAGGCTAGTATTTGCAAAAAAGACTTGCATAATCAGATTTACCAGCATGGATATTGTTTTTAGAAGAAGGATGTTTTACAAGGAGTAGTGTCCTTATGGTGAAGCAAAATATTAATTTATATACAAGCATTCATAAAAGATATTTCTTATTTTTAGTTTAATAATAATTTTTATACCCATATAAATATTCGTTAATGATATTTTATGTCATAAATGATTATTTATTACAAATTTGTTTAGGTAATCTAAAAAATTCAGACATTAATTTAATTTATCTGGTGCCAACTATTATCGATTAAAAGCCCATAAATAACATTTATCATCTGCTTGCAAATAAATATTTGACATTAATCATGTGAACCATTAGAGTTTATGCAAGCAACGATAGGTGTGCCTTTCTAATTGATAGCTCAATATTATAAACCTTTTCAGTGTTTTTCTTCTTTAAATATTTATACTGTTCCTTCTTAATGGCTAATTTTTAAATTGGCATTTTGGCTTAACCTGGATGTATGCTTGGCAGGTATTAATTTACTTATAGACACTTTGCCTCTGATCTTCTTGTTAGTAACAGCTAAAAAGTTTTGCAGCATGTATGGGGTGTGCAGGGGGGCACAATTATTTTATATCTTAGCCTTTCTGTTTCATACAGGGCTCCCAAATGGTCCCCTTTTTCCCCCAAAAGTCCCATTTTTAGAAAAAGGTCCCCTTTTTTGTATTTTGGTCCCCCAAGTCCCCTTTTCTGCGTCTGAAAAAATCGTCACAAAAAAAAAAAAAAAAAAAAATCTCAGAAAATCACTAAAAGCTTAAAATTCCAAGAAGGCAAAATTTATTAAAATGGGAGTAAAAAAGCATTATAATGGGTATAAAAAAGTGTTGTACCTAAAATTTTTTCATGAATCTAAATGTTAAAAAATCACCACAAAATACATGCAAATTTTAAGAATCTCATTAAAATTCTTAAAAATAAAAAAAATTGCAGAACACGAAAGTTACTATATTAAGCTACTGCTTGACCAGTCTTCAACAACAGGCCTTTGCATGCTTCATCCCCCCCCCCCCCTTAGAAAAAATGAAGCTTTTTTTGATGGGAAAGAATCATTGTATTGTGTAGAAACAGACAATTAAAATTAAGAAAAATTAATTTAAAGTTCACAACTCTGAATCATATTAAAGAAAATGGTTGGACTAAAATGTCTTTTCACATGCTTTTTACATTTTTTTATCTTTACAAAAAGGAAATATTGAATTCATGAAATAATTTCGACTTCCAGTTTTTGATGGATTTATATATTTTAGAAGGTCCTGAACACGATTTGGTAGTTTTGAGAAAATGTCTGTATGTGGCAAAAATTCTGTGGGCGCTGTATCTCAAGAACTAATGCACAGATAATGCACAAAACTTTAGATTCATTTAGACCTTGATTTAAACTAGAGCTGATTAGTTAGTGTATATCGACATTGTTATTCTGCATTATTCACAATTTCATTAATAGCTCTATCTCAAGAACTAATGCACGGATTTTCATAAAACTTCAGATTCTGTTAGTCCTTAATATAATTTGGTGTTGATTATCCTTTGATGTAAATTGCTTAACAGGTGGTACTGCCATGTTGCACTATTTATGAATATCGCAATAGGTTTATCTCAAAAACTAATACATGAAATTTCATCAAACTTTCAATTTTGTTGCTTCCCGATATAGATTAGTGCTGCTTAGTTTTTCTTGTAAATCATCCAACAAGTGGCACTGCTATGCAGCATTTTTCATGATATCATAGTAGTTGTATCGCCAGAACAAATGTATGGATTTTCATCAAACTTCAGATTCAGTTATTACCTGATTAAAATTGATCCTGATTAGTTTTTGGTGTACATCACTCATCAAGGTGATGCTTTTATGCAGAATTTTTTAATATTTTGCAATGGCTGTGCCTCAGAAACTAATGTGCCGATTCTCATCAAATTTCAGATTCTGTTAGAAATCGACATAAATTGTTGCTGACTAGATTTTGGTGTAAATAATCTAATCAGTAGTACTGCTAAGCCTCAATTATCAGGAATTACTAAAATATATGAGATAGGTAAAAGTTTTGGGATTGCCACATCTGACTAGTTAATTATTGGAATGCAATTTCTTTCAAATAAGAAGGTATATTCTACAGAAAACTTTCTGTTGAATCTGGAATTAGAAATACAGGGTGATTCAGCTCGTCGGTGACAAACTTTAAGGATCGATAGAGCACACCTAGACGAACATTTTTGAATAGGGAATGTAGGGTCCCTGACGCGATGGTAAGGCGCTAGGCGCTTTCGAAAATTTGGGTGCCGAAATTCGAAACGTTATAAAAACTAGGGAAATGGTTAGATTTTCTTGCTTGTTGCGTCGAAATGATTCTGTTTGTTTAGACTTTCTTCAGTACCAATTTGATAAGCGTATCTCTTAAAACATGGATAGGGGGCGCTGCAGACTTTGGAGAGCTAGACAACAACTTTAAGCCCGTTATTTTGATAATTTAACACAAGCTCGCCAAACTTTATACTCTAACTTAAAGTTTGAACCCAAAAGTAGAGCCCTGCAAAAAGCGTAAGAGCCGGAATAAAATGTCAAAGTACAGGGTGGTCGAAACTCGAAGGCTCCTAAGAGATAAACAAACAGATTTCTTGACTTATGGCATGCATTTTCATGATTCTGTTTGCTGGGGCTCTCTGAAACTCAGTTGAACGGTACAAAAAGAAACATCGATAGGGGGCGCTTTGGGCAAAAAACATAATTCGTTGACATTTCAGACGCTAACTGGAAACGGGGCGCTACGATCAGTTAGAAACAAAACAAGAGAGTAATTTACTTATCATAAGAAGCTATTAAAACTGCAGTTTTTTTTTTTTTTTTTAACAAACATAGCTGGTTTCAAGCATGCACAATGCGCGCAATAAAATTCACATAAGGTGCTTTTTGCTGATTTATGCAAAAGATATCGTACCATATCGATATGCAAAAGATACGTAATGCGTAGACGACAACGCGAGATGACATAGTTGTATGCACAGACACGTCTTTTGAACGTGCGGTACCTACTTAAGCTTCGGGTTACTTGTCTGCAGATCGGTAGTAGGATGGAACGGTACACAAACTCTGAATTGGCTGACATGCATTTGGCATATGGCGCTGCTGGTTGTAATGGACGAGCCGCTCAGCGGTTGTACGCCGAGCGTTACCCCAACAGGCAAATCCCCTGCCATGCCTTCTTCGCTCGAGTACACCAGAGGTTGTCCACAACGGGATCTTTCGACGGAGGCAGGCCTGAACGGGAGCGATCAGTGAGCACCCCCGACAACGAAGAGGCTGTGCTTAACCTGGTTGAGGACAACCCAGGTCTTAGCACGAGAGATATCGCCAGACATGTTGGCATTTCGCAAGCAACTGCGTGGCGCATCTTACGTTCCCGGAATCTGCACCCCTACCACATCCAGCGGGTGCAGTTGCTCAGAGAGCAGGATTTTGGCCCTCGAGTGGAATTCTCAAGATGGTACTTGGCGATGAGATCCAGGGATCCCCGTTTTGTAAACAGCATTTTGTTTACGGACGAGTCCACCTTCAGCCGGGAGGGAATGTGGAACGCCCACAACAGTCATGTGTGGTGTGATGAAAATCCACATGAAACCAGAAGCCGAGCAGCCCAGGAGCGTTTCTCAGTAAATGTGTGGGCCGGCATTCTGGGGGATTGCCTCATTGGCCCTTATTTGTTACCTGAACGGCTGACAGGTGGAAATTACCTGATTTTCCTGGATCAAGTGCTGCCGCAGCTTCTGGAGGAGGTGCACGTACCCGAAGGTTCGCGTCGCCAGATGTGGTTCCAGCACGATGGAGCTCCGGCCCATTACACGAACGACGTGCGTCTCCATCTAAACGCAAGGTATGGCCAGCGGTGGATCGGGCGTGGGGGTCCAGTTCACTGGCCTGCCCGATCACCAGACCTCACCTGCTTGGATTTCTTCCTTTGGGGTTACCTGAAGGCCGAGGTATACCATACACCTGTCAGCAGTGCTGAAGAACTTGTGGCGCGCATTGTGGCAGCTGCAGGGCAGATCAGAGATACTCCTGGCATTGTTGGAAACACACACTCCTCAATGCGACGGAGGTGCGAAGCCTGCATCATGGCCCAAGGTCGAAATTTCGAGCATCTTCTGTAGTGTTATTTTTTGTAAATAAATTTCCAGTATCATTGATGTTTTTGGTCTAAATTTATTCAGAAGTGTTGAGCAGAGGTAGAAAATGTGTTTTCATTATTACTAACTGATCGTAGCGCCCCGTTTCCAGTTAGCGTCCGAAATGTCAACGAATTGTTTTTTTTGCCCAAAGCGCCCCCTATCGATGTTTCTTTTTGTACCGTTCAACTGAGTTTCAGGGAGCCCCAGCAAACAGAATCATGAAAATGCATGCCATAAGTCAAGAAATCTGTTTGTTTATCTCTTAGGAGCCTTCGAGTTTCGACCACCCTGTACTTTGACATTTTATTCCGGCTCTTACGCTTTTTGCAGGGCTCTACTTTTGGGTTCAAACTTTAAGTTAGAGTATAAAGTTTGGCGAGCATGTGTTAAATTATCAAAATAACGGGCTTAAAGTTGTTGTCTAGCTCTCCAAAGTCTGCAGCGCCCCCTATCCATGTTTTAAGAGATACGCTTATCAAATTGGTACTGAAGAAAGTCTAAACAAACAGAATCATTTCGACGCAACAAGCAAGAAAATCTAACCATTTCCCTAGTTTTTATGACGTTTCGAATTTCGGCACCCAAATTTTCGAAAGCGCCTAGCGCCTTACCATCGCGTCAGGGACCCTACATTCCCTGTTCAAAAATGTTCGTCTAGGTGTGCTCTATTGATCCTTAAAGTTTGTCACCGACGAGCTGAATCACCCTGTATATTTTACATTCTCATTATTTATTTTTCATACCATTTTAAAATTGTTTAATGGTGTCAATTTATAAATAAAAATAATACTGCATTACATATTTGAACATCCAAATTATCATAACATGTTTCTTTAGCTTAAATGTATTCTTTTCATTGAAGAAAAAGCTAAAATTTTTATGAACTGTTATGCAGGACCAGTGCAATAATCGGGCTAAAAAAAAAAAAAAAAAAAGTTGCCTAATTTCATTTCCTGTCTGCAAAAACGTTAAAAGAAAACATCTTTCGTTCTATCTTTACAAGAAAAAAGTATTAGATTCATGAAATTTTTTAATTCAGGTTTTCAACAGACTTACATGTTTTAGAAATCGGAGATCATGAAAAATATGTTTTTACAAAATGTCTGTATGAGGCACAAATTTTGTGGGCACTTTATCTCAATAACTAATGCATGGAGTTTAATAAAAATTTATATTAATTTAATATTTGATATACAATAGCAGTCAAAGTTTCTGGCCAGCAAGTTTTTTTAATTGTTTTCCAGAACATTTCAGCAAAGAAGAAGCATAATTACCCTCAAAAGTTAGGAATATACAAAGGACCTCTAACCACATGATCATTTTGATACAGCAGTGAAGACACTTGGTGCAAAGAAGAGGTATACAAAATTTTGTGTGTGCAAAAATTTCCAGCCATTCGTCATTTTTATTTTTATTTTTTATTTTTTTATTTATTTATTTTTTTTTTTTTGCTATTGGGAAAATGCTTTTTTTGCCATGTTTGTTAATCAATCAACAAAAATAGCACAGTTTAAATTAAAAAATAAAAGTTCAACAATTATTGTTTGTCGCTAAAGGACCAATTCTCTCAGGAGATTGTGGCAAAGTTATCAATCATTAAACCTACTGTGAACGATATTTTTTTTATAGATACAGATGACCTTGGCCTCCTGGACTTGCCATTGTCTTTGAGATCTGGAAAACAACTATTCTTGAGCACAAAACTGTTACAAGAAAATCAGTTGATGACTCGCATACAAATGCTGCTGCAATTCTCTGCAATAGACAGAGTGAAAATACACCTGAACTAATTCGGTCTACCATGTCAAAACACGTATGCGATGAAGGACTTTATGGAAGAATCTGTTAAAAAAACTAAGCATGGTGGAAGATACGTTACATTATGAGGAGCATTTTATGGAAAAGATGCCAGTCTGTCTGTTAAAATCCACAGCAAGATGAATGATGCAATATATAAGAATATTTTGCAAGATAATTTGCTGCCTTATTGGAGGCTAAATTTTGGTCACAACTATTAGTTTCAGTATAATAAGAAACCAAAGCATACATGAAAGCTTGTCAAGCAATGGCTTTCGCGCAAAAATATTTTGCTTTTGAAATGGCTAGCCCAAGCACCCAATCTGAATACTATAGAAAATTTTTGAAATGAATTTTAGAAACATATTTGAAATTACTAAAAGTCCAGTTCAGCATGGCTGGAATTTTCCCATAAATTTCAAGATGAATGGAAAAATGTACCACAGACGATTTTCAACTGTTCATTGAATCGATGCCAATTCGCTGCGCCTTGGTATATTTTGATAAAGGTATGACAACATACTAATTGTAAATCTAGTTGATCACAGTGATTTTCTATTATAACACCATTTTTTTACAAACTTTCCAATATGGCTGATAACTTTGGAAAGCATGCGTTTTTCTTTGCAATTAATTTTATCAGTTGTATTTATTGATATTCATTTGTTATTCCAAATATAAGTTCCTAACTATTATGCAAATTAAATGTATGAGTATCACTTTGAGATTCCCCTTTATATTGGTATACTTTTAAAATAACGAAAAATTTTAGGCTGGCCAGAAAGTTTTGACCACCGCTATAAATTGGTATTGATTAGTTTATGGTGTAAATCGCTCGACATGTGACGCTCTTATGCAGCACTTTTCATGATTTCTGCAATCACTCAATCTCCAGAACCAATGCACAGATTTTTATCAAACTTCAGATTCAGTTAGTCCTTGACATGAATTGACATTTTTTATATGTTGGTATAAATTGCTCAGCAAGTGGCACTGTTAATCTGAATTTGTTGCGATTTCAGCAACTATTCTATATCCAGAATTAATGCACAGAATTCCACAAAACTTTAGATTCAGTTAGTCCTTAAGATGAATTGACATTTTTTACATTTTGATGCAAATTCATTAACATGTAGCAGTGCTATGATGCATTTTTAAAAAAAAGATTTCTGCAGTAGATCTATTTGATTTAATGCACGAATTTTTGTCTAACTTAGGATTCAGTTAGACGTTGACACAAGTTGTTACTGATTAGGTTTTAATGTTAATCTTTCAATAGATGGTGCTCCTAAGCTGCATTTTGTGGGATTTGCACAAGTTTAGCGATAGTAATATTTGTAGAACTAATGCACAAAATTTCATATCTTTAGAATTCTCATGATGGGCATAAGTTGCAGTTTAATTTTGGGACTGTGATAATGAATTTTGAAGTATTGACATGTATGAGGTAGAAGAAAATTTCAGGATTGCGACATACGATTAGTTTGACTAGGACTGTTCTTGGGGTTAGATAATATTTACATGTACTGCATTTAAAGATCTTAAGTAATTTTATTTAAGTTAAAATTTTATTATGACTTTAATTTGTTTTTAAAACAAACATAAAATGGCTGTTTCACGTAAAATTTTTCGAATCGGCAGACGATTCATACACAATTAGAAATTATCAAATAGCAAAGTAAATTATATATTAAAAATAGTCACAAGAATAGTAGCAAAACACAATGTTTAAGCGTATCAACACATAACCTGATCCCAACCAGAAAAAACAGACCATACTCCAATCCAAGCAAGACAAAAATTTCATGAGCATAAACTCACAAAAATATTCAAATGAAGCATAACCCAATCTGATCAAGGAAAAGTAATGTTCGTGTATATGCAACCCGACTGTTAAGATACAGCTAGGTTATAGATAAGTTATGATTACGATACAATTAGGTTATGGTTAGGATTTTGTTCACAGAATAAACATTATGCATTTTTTATTAAAAATATACACTTGTTTTTGTAAAATGGCTCTGAAATTATAATACTATATGCTAATTATCGAGTATCGATTTCATTCATGGTATAGTTGGATTTAAGAGTGATATAATTAGTTTGATATTCAAAATATTTCACTTGGGATATCTATGTGAAAAAAAGTACTTTGTTAAGTGACTTAACAGTAATTTTTAAGGATAAATATCAACACGCAATCCTTGGACACATATTCCCACCCACGTTTCCCATTGTAGTCATTTTGGGTATTTTTGCAGCCAAATATTAATTTTTTTTTTTTTTTTTAACCGATTTTTGACACAGTCAGGGATTACGTATTTATATAATGTGCACTGTAAAAAAATTGACCCTTTTGCTGCATCATCATTCCCCGATTTTGTAGAATATCTCTTTTTTGACCTATGAGAATGCTCCATAATAGGCTGAAGTAATCATTTTCTATAAAAGTGGTGAAGTGACAATGCAGCAAAAGTGTCAAATTTTTAACAGTGTATTTACACATATTTCGAGTTAAAAGTAAAATCATAGAAATTTCAAATTCATTTAACATTATTATTACAGACCCGGGCAATGCCGGGCGGATCATCGAGCATTAAATAAAACCCTCTGAGTGATCTGTGATCATACTTACCCACTTACTTATTTTTATTAACTGATCACTATTATTTTTTTACCTGTAATGAGAATTATCAAGGTGAATGCCAAAATATTGATTGTTTTATATACTTTTTCAGTAGAATATTTAAATGTGCTTAAATAAAATTGTGTACATTGTTTAATGAAATCTTATAAAGATAACCATCTAACATATTTTCTGGGGTAGTTTTAAAAATTTACTTTCTTATTTAGGAAAAATTATGCTATATTTTTACACATATATGATCCTTATTTGGTTTCTGTTTTTAATAAAATTGGTCCCCAAAAGTCCCCTTTTTAAGCAAAAATGGTCCCCCAAAAGTCCCCTTTTTAAATAAAAATGTTCCTATTTCCTCTTTTTTGAGGACTAAAATGTGTTGGGAGCACTGTTCATATAATAAAAAAAAATTTCCATGGAAATAAGTACTGAATTATTGCCCGATAGGCTTACACAGGAAATGGATTACTAAAACTGGGGTTTGTTATGGATTACAATGTATTGTGCTAACCAAACTATGCAAACAATAAAATAACCAACCCATAAACTCCAACAAATTACTCCACAGTCCTAGCATTATGATTTTTTTTTTCGCTTTTTACTGATTTTTCTCATTTAACACTAAACTTTAGTGCTAGAGATGGAGTTTACAAAATATTAATGGTGGTAATAATGAAGTTTCAATAACCAAAAACAATATCAATTTGAGCAAAATATGAACTTATAGTGATTCAGAACACAAAAATATTTTATTTACTGACATAATATGTTACATCATAATACAAAACTACAATTTACATACCTGTAATAGAGCTTTCTTTTGCCCCTGGCTTTGCATGTATTTTTACGATTATTTCACTATTGTTTCCTAAGTAAACTGCCCCTCTGTTGCTATTTTTAAGAGATTCCTTCTAAAATGAGATTTAAAAAATACCACATAATCATCATGTCAATAAAAAATAGAAAACAATCAAACCAATCAATGTAATTGTTCAGAATTAATAATTAGCAATGATAATCAAATTTTACTTCTGAAATCTAATGGGAAACAATATTTATGTTTTTCTGCCACAGAGTTATAAAAGGACTGTTCAACAAAAAATGATCATATTTTTTTATTGGCATACTTTATTACATTGTGCAATAAATACATAGGAATTTTTTAATTCATTTATTTACAATAGTAAGTTAGTAGCATCCATCAAAGTTCAGATACTTTCAGTATTGCCTACTGGAACGATGGAAACAACAAAGAACACATATGTTCTTGCCTGCTGGAAAATTTGCTTTTGCTGAAAAAAATTGTCAGTCGAAAAGTATGCTCAGGGGACATATGGAGAGTCTAGTCTTCCCTGTAGCACAGTAATATGACAATTTGAGACATTTAAGAAAGAGAAAGACAATCATCTTCAAAAGAAGATGGACACTGAGTTCTTGTAACTGAGCTTACAGACGTCATCACGATCACTGCCAGAAAAGATTAGATACGAAAACTATTAAAAAAATTGCAATTATATTGGATTTCCACCCACACATTGGTAACAGAAAAGTGAGCATAAGACATGTTTGTATGTCTTGAAATCTGAGACTCCTCATATCTAAACGATAGGATGTTTAAATGAAGGTTGTTTGAATATGAGGGGTATGTTACATGAGCATGAGATGAATTCTCTAATGTAATAATATGCTTCGACTAACAATTTATTCAGGCAAAAGCAAAATTTCTATAAGTCAAGTCAAGAGCATACTTGCTCATTGCATGTTGCTTCCATTGTTCCTATAGGTGATACTAAAAATATCTGAACTTTCATGACTGCAGCTAACGTACTACTGTAAATAAATAAACAAAAAAAATATTTACTATAGATTAAGCTAAGAAAGGAACATGAAAGTAAATTTGTGTGCAATAAAATATCCAAATAAAAAGAATATGATCATACTTTATTAAACAGCTTTCATTCAATATTTTAGAAGAATGAGAATTATGAATTTAGCAGATTTTTTGGCAGTAGTTGGATATAAATAACAAATTTGCTATTTTAAACATATTTTCAAGGACATGGAAATCATGTGGGAGTATTTAGCATTAATACTGATCTTGATGTAAGAAGAAACTTTTAAATTAAAAACTTAATCTTGAAACAAAATTGAAATTTTGCTAATAATTTTGTACTGCATGCTTTCAATATTAGGCTTCAGAAATGATGACAAAAAACATTTTTGGGCTGTGCAAGATTGAGTTTCAAATTGTTGGGCTCAGGCTTAAAAAAAAGGCCAAAACTAGCTCATTTCTAGTTGGCATAGAACAAAATTATTAATATGGATCTTGGCTACTAAAAAAAAAAATATATACTGATAAGAATAAGGTGGCAAAAATAAATAAATAAAATTTCTACAAAGATTGCCGGGCGAAATGGCAAAAAAATTGTACAGGCCAATGAGAAAAAATTTTCAGGCCTCTGACCCAATATAAAGATTTAATAAATATAGTACCCACCGCTTAAAAAAAATACTGGTTAATAAAATCAGCCACTTAATCTGATCAGATTTTAAAGACCAAAAAATCAAGTGGGGCAAGGAATAAGTTATTCTTTGTGAATATGCATTTCTATTTCTATACAGTCTTTTTTAATATATTTATTTCGTTCTTGTGGTTTTGTTTCGTCTCCCATTATGGCACAAAATCACAGTGGCTTTATTTGTGTGGGATACACTGTAAATGAGTTCTATATTTAGTAAGTATTTATTAATTTTATATTTATGGTAGTTATTAATTTTGAATGAATGATTAAGTAATTTTGGACAAAAATAATTAATTCTGTTTGTTAATGTCATTAGGTGTCACATTTCTGTGCCATTTCTCTTCTAATTTATAGGGTACCACCATCGTTTTTGAATTCAGCAGTGTTCACCGGACATAAAAATCAGTCGTTTATTAAAATCAATTTGGCTCAGAACAAATATGATTTTACTAAGCGGCAGTTTACCAATAAAATACGAGCTATTTTCAGTGAATGATTTTCATGAGAATAATTATAAATGTGAATCATGCAGGATTGAATTTCTGAACGCAAAAAGTGAGTTTTGACATCTAAAAGTGGTTTTTGACATGACATGTCAAAAACTGTCAAAAAATGTAAGAAACCTAATACACATTTTTTTAGTAAACATTAGTGCTATTAAATTAAGCTAAAAGCTGATTAAATGATAATTCATAATTTATATAAATTATTTTATTTAGTTGCACTTTTTTTTATGTTGCAATGAAACTGTATATCATAATTAAAATTATTTGTCAATTATAATGCTCTTAAAAACAGCTAAAAATATTCAAACTACTATTTTATGCATTTTTCAAAATACTATTTATGTATTTGTTGTTATTATATGATAAAAAAAAAAATGTAAAGCTAAGGTGGCTATTATTGAATGGTTGACAATAAATTACATAGATTTTCAATGATTCTAAAAAAGTTTGATTTTGTACATAAACATGAGTAAACACAGTTGCAATACAAATGTTCTCTGAGTAATTAAATGAATTATAATATGAAATCAATAAAATTAAAAGTTCTTTAAATCAATAATTTAAAAGAAAATGGTTTATTAATTTCAATATTTACACACACACATATATCATTTTATTAGGTTTCAGTTTAATTTTTTTAGAATAATTAGTTTATGTTAAATTTTATTTTTATAAATAAAATAGTTTTTTAAAAAAAATCTTATTTGAGCATATTAATTCAAAATATAGCTTTATCATTTTTTGTGGAAAAATGTTAGAATGGAACTAACATTAAAACAATATAAAAGCATGCAAAATATTTATATCTAATTTTATACATTAAATTATACAAATATTTTCCCCCATGTACTTTCATTTTTAAAAATTAAACTATTTCATTTGATTAGTTTATATTTTTAATGTAACAATATTTTCTAATTATTTTTTATTTTACATTTATAGTTTACAATCACATTTTTTATTTTCAAACCAGCTTGTTGAACCAAAAACACATGTTAAGATTTTTGTGGCTTTTAATGTCTAAAACTGTCAAAAAATTTACTCAAGTGTCTAAAATTAAATATATGAAAAACTGTAAATTTAATGTTGTTGTAAAAATAATTTTATACAATTTTTGACTCAATTTTAGGTTTTGACAGTCACTGCCAAAAATGGGGCTTTGACATGACGGTTAAAACCATCACACTATCAAAAACTTGCCAACCCTATAATCAAGAGCAAAGCTAATTTGACAACATCAATATAGAATGTAACTTGCCCAATATACAAATCAAGCAGAGCACAGTGCATGAGTCCAGGTTTAATTATTTCAATAGACTCATATTGGCTGAGATCAGATTTGTATTTTTTTTTTTTTTTTTTTTTTTTTTTTTTTCTGCATAGTTGAACCAGGTTGGAACTGTACTTAAAAGCTGTCAGCATGTGTAGGGCAGGCAATATGTTTTGCAAAAATATTAATTACAACAAAGAACTTCTGTTAACATAAACTTTGTAAATGTACCTGAAGGTGGTTCTCTAATTCACTGCAAAAGAGCAGGAAACTTTAATATGTTTTCTGACTAATTTTTAACTGCAGAAGAATAAAATTGACAGGTCTGAATATTAAAGGGATTTGGAATTGATAGCATTGTCCAGTTTTAATAAATAAATTACTTGTTGGGATATAAGAGATTCTTGTCATGTAGCTGCAGGTTTTTCTTTTTTCCCATACTTTATTTCTGAAAATTCAATTTTAAACGATAACTGTAATAGTATTTTTAGTGTAGAGATCAGCATCAGAAAGTTACCAAATCAGGCTTAATTTTTTCAGCAGACTTATGTTAGCCAAGATCAAGGTACATTACCTTTATTAAAACATGGATAAAGCTATTTGATTACATTGTTTCTGAATAAGAAAACCTGCCAAGTTCATATGTTTATGAAAAGAAATGAATCAGAAATGCATCAGAAAGTAGATTCTTTGGATTTGAGAAAACATTTAAAAAAATGACAGAGAAATATTTTCATAACTCATACAGTTTCAAAAATTATGATGTTTTTAAACTTTTTTTAAATTATATTCAAAACTACATTATTTTTTTTTAATGAATCTTTATTTGAATGTTGAAATATCTAAGAATCTCAGTAAGTATTGTTGCTATAGTGTATTTTCTGTCTTGTGAATGCATCAAAAATTAAAAATATACTGTAAAATTATCCCATAAGTATATATGCAATATTCTTTAAAGAAATCTTAATTACTTTTTGAAAAAAAAATCAATTTTTTTTTAAAAATCGATCAGGCCTGATTTAAATTATTTTTGCATGAACTGAGCCTATTTTCACTGATTTTTTACACAGGTCAGTTACAGCCTTGGAAATTCTGGCTTGTGCAGACCTCTAATCCCTAACAAAATCTTCATTTAAGAAAAATATAATTGAATTAAACACACAGAACAAGATACAAACTAGACTGACTGCTATAAGATTGATTCGAAATTAATTTCACTAAAAGATTCATTAGAATCAAAACTACACTGGTGTCCAAAAGTTGAGCATAATCGGTAATTAAGTAAATAATGAAAGAAATATAAATTGAAATGTGGTAAACTCCATGTGTGTAAACAAAATAGTATGCGTCATATATTTTCGCGAAGAGTTTTCCCCGAAATCAAACAGGGGACCGTCAACAAATTGAAAAAGAACGAAGATCTTTTGGATAACCCTGTCAAAACTAATACAGCAAAAGCGTTCAAACTGCACATCATGATTAAGTGGCTTATTGTAATGTACTGTGTTTATTTTGATAAGGATAGCATGTATACTTGAGAGAAATTAAGGTTTTTATAAAAACAGACCTAAGTTTTTTGCTTATAATTTGCAGAGTTCTTAATATAAAATAATGTTCTTTTCTGAAAATATGACAAACATAATTGTACACAATACCCTGTTATCAGAATTTAAAAATAATAAAAATTGTATGAAAAATGAGTAGGTTTAGTAAATAATTTTTATTGTGCATGCATCAACGATATCAAAATTTCATTTGCATATTGTGTTAGCTAAATGTATAGAGCAACTTCTGTAAAAGTTTCAAAAACATAGCTTGAAAATTCTGAAAATGATCATCTACAGAATCAACACAAAATTCGTTATTCTTAAAAGGAAACAAAAAAATCGGGGGTTTTATCCAAATATAGTTGTACGTGCAATATTGTGTAGGCACTAAACAATGGAATATGGATACAGCCCCTCATCTTTTTGCTTCATTTAGGGAATAAAGAATTTTGATCTCATTCTATTAACGATAATTTTCAGAATTTTTAAGCTATGTTTTTGAGACTTTCACAAACGTTGCTCTATACATTTAACTAACATAATATGCAAATGACATTTTGATATCGTTGACGCATGCACAATGGAAAATTATTTACTAAACCTACTCATTTTTCATACAATTTTTATTATTTTTAAATTCTGATAACAGGGTATTGTGTACAATGATGTTTGTCATATTTTCAGAAAAGAACATTATTTTATATTAAGACCCCTGCAAATTATAAGCAAAAAACTTAGGACTGTTTTTATAAAAACCACAATTTCTCTACGAATATACATGCTATCCTTATAAAAATAAACACAGTACATTACAATAAGCCACTTAATCATAATGTGCAGTTTGAATGCTTTTTCTACATTAGTTTTGACAGGGTTATTCAAAAGATATTCGTTCTTTTTCAATTTGTTGACGGTCCTCTGTTCGATTTTGGGAAAAACTCTTCGCGAAAATATATGTCGCGTACTAATTTGTTTACACACCTGGAGTTTCACCACATTTTGATTTATATTTCTTTCATTACTTACTTAATTACCAATTGTGCTTAACTTTTGGACACCAGTGTATATTGATTCAAATGCAAAAAGTTGCAAAAAATGAAAAAAAAAAAAAAAATAATTTTGCAATCCTGCAATATGAAAAAAAAAATAAATAAATAAAAATCTTAAAATTGTGTTACTATGAAATTTTACTATAGAGATCATACACTGGCGTCTAAAAGTTAAGGTACAACATGTTTTTCGAAGCGCACCAAAAAAAAATTGCAGTCAGACTAAACTTCATATTTTATATGAATGACAATAATAAGCTTTAAAAAAACTTATGCAAAAATTATAGCGACCACTTTTATTTATAGAAAAGAATAGGTATTTGTGAATGAGAGAAAAATATGCAATTACGAAGCTTTCGTAATTTTGCATATAAGTTTTTTTGTTTTTAAACTATTATAGTCAGTTTTGTTCACAACAACCAGTAGAGTGTAGAAATGTCTAGAAAAAATCGTTTGCCCAATTCATTAAGATGGTGGGCAGTAGGATGGATGGAAATGTTGTTGTCACAGATCAATATTGCTAGATGGCTCAATGTGTCTCGCACTGTAGTCCAACAATTCTGGGATCAGTATGAATCCGAAGATTCTGTATCTAGAAGACATGTGTTACAACACCTGCAGAAAACCAGTTTCTAGCTCTTACCGCCTGAAGGAGAAGACGCATTACTGTGCCACAACTCATTGCAGCATCAGGGAGAAGGATTTCCGCCATTACGGTGTAAAGACATCTTCACAATGCAGGTCTCTATGGAAGGCGACCAGATGTGTGTGCCCCCCTCAACAGATGACAGAGAAGGGCCTGCTTATGTTGGCAAGAGAACATGTTTTCTGGACCAGACAACAGTGGACTTCTGTACTCTTCACAGATGAGTTGAGATTCCCACTGGAGAGCGATTCAGAACATCTTCTGATATGGAGAGAACAATACATTCGATACCATCAATCAAACATTATTGAAAGACACAGATACAGAAATAGTGGAATCATGGTTTGGGCAGGGATCTCACTCGGAGGCCACGTTGACCTGCATGTGTTCCATGGAAGAACTCTGACTGCCATGAGATATTGGGATGAGATCCTTGATTCATATGTGCGCCTATATGCTGGTGCTATTGACAATGGTTTCATTCTGATGAATGATAATGGGAGACCACACCGAGCTGTGGTTGTTGAGGATTATCTTGAGGATCTTGGTTTGGAGAAAATGGAATGACCAGCTCACTCTCCAGACTTGAATCCAATAGAACATCTTTGGAACTATCTTGGACAACAGGTTGTGGCTTTAAGTCCTCCTCCAAGGTCATTAAATGAGCTAGATTAAGGTTTACTCTATGTCTTGTCAGTGCTACTTCTTTTTGTGTCTGACAATTTAATTGAGAGCATCGAAAGTCGATGCCACCAATGCATTCAATTCCAGGGTGGACACATTCCGTATTAGAACCAGTTTTTTTTATGTTCCTGTGACAGGTTTACATTTTACTGCAAAATAGTACTGATTTCTCTAAGAATGGAATTTTCCACCATGAGTGTTTTTTGTAGTGATTTCATTTATGCTTTTAACTTAAGTAAATTTCTACATTTCCTCCATATTTGTTGTTTCTATATTCATTCATTTGCAAATTAGATGCAAAAAACTGGTTGTACCTTAACTTTTGGAGTTCAGTGTATATTGGCTGCAGAATTGAAATGCTTTTAATCATGGTAGTGTTGGTGTCATTTATGACGGTTGATTATCAACACAATGGATATAGGCTCAAAGGAGAGTACCCTCTATGTTTTTTTTTTTTTCTATGGAAACCTAACCCATATTTATGCAAGGTTATCCAAGATTCGAAAAGGAAAACTTAAATATTTCTGCCAATGCTGATTCATTTTTATGAGTGACACTCACTTCAGAGATATTTTACTTTTCAGCCTGTATAGCATTTCTACAAATAGATTATGAATACAAAAATATCTTATTGTCAATTCATACAAGTATAGACATAAGTTTAAGAAAAAAAAAAAAACTCTTCTTATGCTGGATTATAAGTACAACAAATGATTCTAATAATCATAGTCACTGAGATGTTTTGCTTATAATTTATTTATATCGCATATTATCATATACATTTCTATAAAAAATTAACAATGATTTTCTTTATACAGAGCAATCAACGGAAAAAAGTATCTTATTTTGAATGGAAAGGACTTAAGCAATTGTGACCATCTTTAAAAAATACCTGTGGAAATAGAGATGGGAATGCTCAGAAAAAAACTGGAAAAATTGGGGGAAAAAATGGGTTTTTTTCGGTTTTTTTCCAAAGGCTTACTTTTCAATTTTTCTGAGCTGTAGAAATTGAAATTTCATTTATGAAATAATATATTGAAAATTTTGTAATAGCTATATTCTCATACTTTTTATTTTATTTATTTTTATGTTGAGTGTCCCTCATAAAAACTTTAATGTGGGCAACCTGATCTCTGAGCAGAAATCTGTTTGAGAAGACTTGAAAGGATCCTTCACATTTTTTTCTTGTTTGAAACACAAGACCCTTTGCAAAATTTTTCTTGAAAATAGACATTTCAGAAAAAAGTTTAATCTTCAAATTGAATCTTTCACAAATGCAATGATTGAAGAAAAAAATTTTTATGCCACATAGCAGCTGAATCGTATCAAGTTGTATATATGTATGAATAACCTTATTAAAAATGTCTAAATAGGAACCTAGAGTAATAATTTCTTATTCACAAATTCTGATTATATTTTGTACAAGTATATACAAGAAGTTCACGATTTCACAAAAACAGGATTATATGAAAAAAATCTAGATATATAATTAAACACAACTTCTTTTTTAAAAAATTAATTCATGTGCAAAATTATTTCAAAAACATGCCGATTAATGGAAATGATTTATTACTTTTTTCTATCTTTTCAAGAAGTAAATATTGAATTCGTGAAAAATTTGACTTCCAGTTTTTGGTGTATTTAAACGTTTTAGAAGGTCCTGAACACGATTTGATGGTTTTTGGAAAATATCTGTCACTCTGTGAGTCTGTATGTGACAAAAATTTTATGGGCACTCTATCTCAAGAACTGATGCACATAATTTCACAAAACTTTAGATTCAGTTACACCTTGATATAAACTCAAGATGTTTAGTTATTAATGTATATTGCCCAAATGATGCCGCTGCTATGCTGCATTATTCATAATTTCCACAATAGTTCTATCTCAAGAACTAATGTATGTATGTATTTTCATAAAACTTCAGATTAAGTTAACTTTGATATAACTTCATGCTCATTACTTTTTGGTGTAAATCGCTCAACAGATAATGCTGCTATGCTGCATTATTCATGATTATTGCAATAGCTCTATCTCAAGAACTAAAGGATGGTTTTTCATCAAACTACAGCTTCAAATAGTTCCTGATATATATTAATGTTGTTTAGTTTTTGGTGTAAATTGCCCTATAAGTGGCACTACTATGCTGCATTTTTCAAGATTTTGTTACAGCTGATTAATAGAATGTTTTTTCAAGGTGTTGAATCTAAAATTGACCTCCATAATGTACAGTAACATTGCAAAACATGGACAGTTTGCATTAAATAAGTACAACTGCAATGAGAAAAAAAATATATATATATTTTATTACAAGTACTATATTCCAAATTATACTTTCTCTCTTTAAAGAAACTTTGAATTTTTGTAGTTTTCTAAAGCACAGTAGAAGTTTATCTCTATATATAACTACTTTTGTTAATTCCTCAAATAGCGAGCATTTTCTATTTGTAGTGTTCTGTTTTCATAACTTTTGAGTTTCACTCTTAGAAATGAAACATTATTGAATATGATTTCTTACTCAAGAATGGAATACCAGATTTCAGGCTAAAAAGAAAAAAAAAATAAGTTTAACTAAACTTTAAAAAAATATTTTTTTGTTTTCAGTGAGTAAGAATCTTAACAGTCAATAAGTTCTATGCTATTTATTAGTTGCAGGCCTGAGTAAGCCAAATTAAAACTTAGTTTTGTTTGTATTTAGATTATAAAACTAAATAAAAACTTTTTTGAGTTGAGATTGGAAAGCTATACCAAAACTAAACATTTTTTAAAGGAAATAAAATTATAATTGTAAGAAAAAAAAAAAAAAAAAAAAGAAAGAAAGAATGTAAAAATATACATTTTTTAAACAAACAATGGAATTTTTGAATACTGATATTCATAATAATGGCAAAACTGCAATAATTTCTTTAAACTAGTTTAGTATCATTTACTTAAAAACTATACTTATATAAATGGAATGCATAATTTATTTCATTCCAAACTGCAGACATATTAGCTCTAGTTTTTACATTAGGTCAATTGGTAGTTAAACATGTAACTGAAAAATCATTTTAACAGAGATATGATATAACAAACAATAGTGTTTAATAAAAATTCTTAGGCTGTGGAAAAAAAAATTAAAAGCAGGCTTTGCTACTTTTTATTTTTATTTTGTAATATAAAGTGAAAATAATTTTCTTTTAATACAAATAAATGGGAAAAAATGTTTATTACTTAACATTCTCTAAGAAAATATAATTTATTTGGGAGGAAATATCATAAAAAATCACTTATTCCAATTTTTCCATTTTTTTTTTTTTTTTTTTTTTTGGAGAAAAACCTGTAAAAAACTAGTTTTTTTCCGCCATTTATATTTTTCCGGAAATTTTACATCTCTGTGTGGAAATATTGTTTTTGTCTTTAAAATACATTATGCATAATACAGCCTATACTGTACTTTTTTAATTTTGTTGCTTGGCACTTATATCAATGTTACCAGACCTTAGTTTTACTGCTGAGAATATGTATTATGTCATACAGATGATATTTTTGTACTAACAACAAAATTTAAATAAATATTTACTTTTTCCGAGGTCTTGTTTTTTGCTTCACAAGCATTCTTCTTTTTTCCCATAACAAAAGTAGAGTGGAAATTCTTCAATATATTTAAATTTAATGCCCTAAATGTTTTTTCCATACATCTAAAAATTTAAAATATATGTTAATAATATAAATATGTAAATGAATAGATACATAAAATATAAAGTATTTACTTATTTTTTCCATTAGCCATTTAGGATAAGCAAAACCTGCAGTTTAACAATATGATTTAAGAGGCAGTTATTTTGAAATTCGGACAAAAATCTGATATTTTGATAGTAGTATTTTTTAATTGCCTTGATATTTTTTTATGTTGAAGTAAATCATATTTAATGATTAATCTGCAATTTTGAAGCCCTGAAAATTTTTTTCTCTTCCCTATAGAAAATATCAAAGTTCATGTTTGTGAATGCCATTTTTATGAAAAATGAAATCCCAATATTTTTTGGGGCCCCACCAGTGGCCGAGAGGTAAAAGACCTCTCAACAGGTAGACGGCAGGTGCTGAGTTCGAACCCAATCGCGGCTGTCGGCCTAACCATTCGGAGTTTTCGTGGTTTTCTTCGAACCTTGCGTAATTATGGGTTAGGTTCCCTTAGAAAGACCCCCACGAAGGGCACTCCACCTCTGGTCCTATATCCCTAGCGCAGATAATCGGACGACAAAAATAAACCAAATAAACCAACCCAATATTTTTGGAGTGGTATATTGCTGGCAAGCAACAACATCCCAAAATTCTTTTGGCATAAATTTATAGTATAGCACTACCTGTTTATTATAATTTATTTGTTTCCATGGGGCATTGTTATTTTACAATATTATGTATATGCTGCCACAAAGTACAGTCAGAATGATGTTTTTGTCCATTTTCTGCTCTTAATATCTTATTTAAGCTATAATACCCCAAAGTTTTCTTATAGAATATTAGGGATGCACCGAATAGTGATTTTGGCCGAATACCGAATGCCGAATATTCGGCCGACAGGTTTCGGCTAGCCGAATAGTAATTGTTGGGCCGAATAGTTAACTATTCGGCCGAATACCGAATATTCGGCTTTCCAAATACTTTTTATATATCAAAATTTAAAGGTATTAAAATGTTACTTTAAAAAAAAGTTTTACATAATATTTAATAAAAGAAACTTACATTTTGATAAACAAGAGCTTTTTATAAGAGCATAGTATTGAAAAAAATCTGCCTTGAGTTATTTAAGAAGCGCAATTATGAAACTTTAATTAATAAAATTTTTTATGAATCAAAACAAATATTTTAAAATCAAATAATGAAAAAATGGCTGAAGAAAAATTTTACAGTCCGATAATTGTCCTTTTTAAATAACTCAAGGTTGATTTTTTTTTCAATATAAAGTACAAATACTTTCAACTTAATTCTGAATAAAGGTATGTTTGGCTCATAGTTCTTTTCTTATGAATGGTGGTATTTTCCACCCTTCCCATCATATCATATTTTACAGAAATCAAAGCATGTGAGTTGAAAATATGTTATCTTATTTATTGCTAATGTAATAAACGAACATACAAGTTTTGATCTAGAGTGAGATAAAATACAATGTACTTATGACTCAATAAGTTGATTATGATTATGGTTTCATGAACAAAAATTGTCTGCCTTAATAGCTATTACTAATCTCAAAAGTTTTTCTTTTTTTTTTCTTTTAAAGGACTTTTAATTGGGGAAAAGCAAGAAACAGATTATTTACTAAACAAAATTTAGAAACTTGTATCAGCACATAATTTATTTCTAAGGAGAATCCTACTAAATCACCATTTTAATCCTTCTCATGGTTAATTTTCTTAAGTTATACTTTACAAATAGCAAATAAATAATGTAAAAGCATTCTATTTTATTTAAAAATGATTTTGTTTCTAATTATTTTAAATATAAATTAAAAAATTGACAGTTAAAAGTAGAAATAGCGAAGTTTTTAAAAGGTTTTATTAAGTATTGGATTCAGCCGAATACTTTGATATTCGGCAGGCCGAATAGTTTAATATTCGGCCTAACCGAATATTCGGTTACATGGCTGAATAGGCCGAATACCGAATAGATACCAAATATTCGGTGCATCCTTATAGAATATGAAAGTGCACTACTAGGACAAGCTAAATAATATAGTATTGCAATGAGATATTGTGGCTGTTAGTAGCTATAGCCTGTTAAATATTCAAAATTTCCAAAATCTGCAACATTTAAAGTAGTTTATTTCAAAAAAACGCCACGGTTGAATGAAAAAAAAATGTCACACAATAGTTGAACATATGTACAAAAACATGGAAAAGAAAAAGAAGTGGGGCCTCGTGATATTTTTTAGTAAAAAAATGACAAAATTTATAAGAAAAACAATGTCTACTATCACATTTTTTCCCTAAGAGAAAATGTAACATCCCGTTTCTCTTTCGGAAGAGGCGACAAAAAAGGCATATTTCATTTACTCATAGGGAAAAATCATAGAAAGACGAAAGAGAATTTGGATGTTTCATTTTTTCTTAGGAAAAAAATGTGATGATAGACATTGCTTTTCTTATAAATTTGTCATTTTTTTACTAAAAAACATCACGAGTCCCCACTTTTTTTTCTTTTCCATGTTTTTGTACATATGTTCAACTATTGCGTGACATATTTTTTTTCTTTCAACTGTGGCGCTTTTTTGAAATAAACTACTTTAAATGTTGCAGATTTTCGAAATTTTTAATATTTAATAGGTTATAGCTACTAACAGCAACAATATCTCCGTGCAGTACTATATTATTTAGCTTATCTTAGCAGTGCAGTTTCATAATCTATAAGAAAAACTTAGGGGTATTATAGCTTAAATAAGATATTAAGAGCAGAAAATGGACAAAAACATCATTTTGACTGTACTTTGTAGCAACATAACAATATAAAATAACAATGCCCCATGGAAACAAATAAATTTTAATAAGCAAGTAGTGTTATACAGTAGACTCCCTCAAATCCGCAAACCAGAAATTCACAACTCTCTGAAATCCGCACATATTTTATGGATGTAAACAATGAAACTTTCAGTTTGGATATTGGGACAAAATTTGATTTTTTCAGTTTTGTATCAACTCAATATATTCTTTTATTTGTAATTTTCTTAATAATACACTACTAATGTTATTTTCATGAAGGAAGAATAATATTTTTTTGGAAAAAATACAAGATATTGCTGATATTACGTGTAATCACAATCTTCTTACCAAATATATTTATGTGTTAATCAAGATTTTTTTTATTGTTAAGCCTGGCTAAACTTGAAAAAAAAAAATCCTTATTTTATGATTTTAATGTGAATTAGTTATCTACTTTTATAAGACAAGTTTTGTTGAGTAATTTTGGAAAAATACATTTAACCTTTACAATGAATTTTTAATCATACACTATTGATTATTAACTTGACCTTTGCTATCAGTACTTTAATCATTTTAAAAAATATCTAAATTTTTATTATTTTAGTTTATTACTTATTTTAGTATATTGTATTCATTCCTTATAGTTCCGATTGCACTATTAATTGCACTCAAATTACTGTTTAAAAAATGTAAATAAAGCAATGACCAGAAATCTGCAAAATTCTAAAATCCGCACAACCTCTGGTCCCAAGCTGTGCGGATTTGAGGGAGTCTACTGTACTACGAGGGCTATCCAGAAAGTAGATTACGTTTTGGAATAAAAAATAAACAAAGAATAGGAAACAAATTTTATTATATACAGATGAAAGCCACACTCAAATACTACTTTTTTACATAGTCACCATTCAAATTAAGGCATTTATCGTAGCGATGTACGAGCTTGGAAATTCCTTCGTCGAAAAATTTGCCGCCTGCGCCTTCAACCACTTCGTTACCTGTTCTTGCAGCTGTGCGTCGTCATCAAAACGCTACATAGCCAGCCACTTCTTCATTGCTGGGAATAGGTGGAAGTCGCTCGGTGCCAGGTCGGGACTGTACAGCAGATGAGGAAACAACTCCCACTTAAAAGATTCAAGAACGAGTGACATTTGCCGTGTGGGGCCGGCTGTTGTCGTGAATCAACAAGATCTTAGAGCTCAACATTCCTCAGCGCTTGTTTTGAATTGCTCTTCTGAATTTTTGGAGAGTTTGGCAATACCTTTGAGAGTTTATTGTAGTGCCTCTTTCCAGGAAGTCCACCAAAAGCTGCAAGAAGAGGTAACGAAGTGGTTGAAGACGCAGGCGGCAAATTTTTCGACGAAGGAATTTCCAAGCTCGTACATCGCTACGATAAATGCCTTAATTTGAATGGTAACTATGTAGAAAAGTAGTATTTGAGTGTGACTTTCATCTGTATATAATAAAATTTGTTTCCTATACTTTGTTTATTTTTTATTCCAAAACGTAATCTACTTTCTGGATAGCCCTCGTATAAGCTTATGCCAAAAGAATTTTGGGATCTTGTTGCTTGCCGGAGATATACCACTCCAAACATATTGGGATTTCATTTTTCATAAAAATGACATTCACAGCCTCGAACTTTGATATTTTCTATAGGAAAGAGGAAATTTCTTCAGGGCTTCAAAATTGCACACTATACATTAAATAAGATCTACTTCAACATATAAAAAAAATCAAGCAAATAAAAAAATACAGCTATCACACTTTGTCCGATTTTCAAAATAAGGGCTCTTAAAGCCAAAAATGCATAAGGTCTATGTGCGACATATATATATCTCACTTTATTTATTCTGTGAATAAGCCATTTTGGTTTTTGTAATAAAGGATACAAGTTATCTGCTGATTCTCTGTTTTTTTCCTCGCATGTCATTAAAAAGAATGAAGATTCAGGAGTTTTTGTCCATGGGATACAGTAGAATATTTTTAAGATTACAGAATTTTACAATGGAAAAAATGTACTACATTAATGGCTTTATATGAGATTTTATATAAAAACAGATAAACAATGGTGATACAATCAGAAAAAAATGTAATAAGTAGAGATGGGAAATATGGTATTTTTGGTTAACAGGTTACATCGTTCCACTCTTTTACAGGTAACAGGTTCCAACAACCTGTTATTTTTATAACATGTAACTAATGGATGTTTTAATTAGAAGGCCTTTTAAACAAAATATTTTAAATAACATTTCGATGTTTTATAAATGCTATATTTTACTAAGATTAATCAAAATCAGTTTGTGATTAAAAACTTAATTTTTGCAAGACAAGAGTAAACTTAATTAATTATGATACTTTGAATTTCATGCATTTTTGGCATTTTCTGACACTAAAAACAGGTTTTTCCAGTTAAGGTTATTAAAATATTTTAGAAATTCATAAATTCTAAGTATCATAACTCAGTAAGTTTTGAACATACAAGAATAAATTTTTACTGTTTTACTTGTTAGAACATGAAAAAACTTTTCTAAATAAAGCTTATAGGACCCATGTATTGGATAAAGTTTGTAATTTCTTATCTATTTAAAAATAATGTAAAGTGATTTTTATGCGATGCAGAGGAGAACAAAATTTGAAACATTTTTACAATTGGAACTATAACTCTAAAACTAACAGTTTAGAAATTAGTTATTGGTAAATGATAAGAGATACCCTGTATAATAATAAATAGAGTTTTAACATGATTTCTAACAAAAAAAGAAATTTATACAGTCTAGATTTCGAAACACCTTCTAACACATTTAGAATGCTATAACAAAACTTGACAATTTACAAAGGTGGAAGATGGCATCTTATTGAAAAATTTGGAAAAGAACATAATGCTTTTTAAAACATGATTTTTGCTATTACAGTGAATAGTCATTAAAATATACGATTTTTTTTTTCAGCAGTGTATATGATCTACAGATCTGCACATCATTTATTCCTAAGGAGAATCCTAATAAATCACCATTTTAATCCTTCTCACAGTTAATTTTCTTAAGTTATACCTTACAAACAGCAACTAAATAATATAAAAACATTATCTTTTATTTAAATATGATTTTCTTTCTAATTATTTTAAATATATTTACAAATTGACAGTTAAAAGTAGAAAATGTGAAAATTTTTTTAAAATGTGTTTTAAAAGATTTTATTAAGTAATGGATTTGGCCGAATACTTTGATATTCGGCCTAACCAAATATTCGGTAACATGGCCGAATACCGAATATTCGGCGCATCCCTAAATAATATATATAAATTTCACGGCAATCGGACTATATTTATACAAGTTAGAGCAAGGACAGGCAAACCGAATCCATAAACACTTTTCAACTACATTGTAAAATATTATAAAGGAAAAATTGATCCGTGACTTAATAGCAGCCACACATCTATCAACACTTATTCAAAGTTAATTTAACAAGAACACAAAAATATTATTTATACACTTTTAATCGAATGCAATTCATCCAAATAAATTTCGTTCATACAAATATGCTTTACAAATTAATTACAACTGCACTAAAATTATTTCACAAATTATGGGAGACTATTTTCTTTCTTTTTCTTTTTTTTTCAGCAAAATAAAATCTTTTAACGCAAATACAAAACAAAAATAATAAAAAATACTTGTCCGAAAGACAAAATTTACAATGCCAAAATTCTCTCCCCTCCCTCCCTAAAAAAGTTCCATGAGCATGTAATAATAACCCTTTTAAATATTCAAAAATGAGTAAACCCCCAGTATCTTCCATCATCTTTGCAATATCAACACAGAATCTTTCCTTAAAAAATGAATTGAAAATAATTTCCTCTTTCATTACTTCCGAAAATCATAAAGAATAAACAAACACTTTTAATCAAATGTCATTCACTCACATAAAATTGTTAATTCTATTATAGTTATTATCAGCATATTTTTTTCAATTTAAAACATTTTTGTACCAAATGTTATAGTGACCGCAGTAAATATTTACAGATAAATAATTGCAAAGATGTTAAATTATAGGTTTTTATTCAAAGTTAGCCAAATGATAAATGATCATTATCTATTTTAAGAACTAGATTTACTGCAGCAACAAGAAAATATCTCAGAATGAATTAAGGAATATTTAGGAATTATCTGTGGTTGGTTTTCAATTGAACTCTATCTGAAGTTCTAATATACACATTTTGGACGATAAAATCAATTAAAAAATTATAAATTTGTACATTTTATTTGAATGTAGTAAAGTAATGTTCAGTTTTTTAAAAATAGACTAGGGAGGCTCCCATGACACATTTCGTCAAAAGATAGCAAAAAATCACTTATTTTGTCACGTTTAATTACGAAAATAAGCAAATTTTGAAAAAGCACGAAAAAAAATCACATAGTTCATAACAGGAATGGAATCGCCTCCTCTTTTCTTCCACCTCCATTGTAACCTTTCAGAAAATTCGCTGTGAATTTTTTTTTTTTTTTTGCTTAGGATCACCTCTGTGATTCTGTCAGATTTTTTTCAAAATTAAGGCAGTCATTTCCGAAAATTTAAAAAATTCAGTCGTTACTCTAAAAATCTTACATAGATTATATATCACAAATAGTCTAACAAAAAATCATTTTCGTAAATTAGTGGACAAAATCGGCAGTTTCGTTATGGGATTGTGAGAAAAACGCAAATTTTGCCAGAGGATCGTGAAAAGATGCAAATTTCATTCAGAGATCAGAAAAAAAAAACATGGATTTCGACAAAGAATCTCGAAAAAGGGACATTTCATCAGGAAATCGGAAAAAACAACAAATTTCCTCAAAAATCTCAAAAAAATGATGAAATTTGCACTTTTTGTTTCTTGTACTTTGATAAAATTTGTGTTTTATCAGCAGCTTTTTGGGAACAAAATTGCATTTTTTCTGCTTTCATTTGAAATATTCACTTTTTGTAGATGATCATTTAACAAAATTCTCGTTTTCTTCACGGTCCTTTGACAAAATTAACATCTTTTCGATAGTTCCTTTACGAAACTTGAAGTTTTTCTGATTCTTTTTTGGATTGTTTCTGTGACTCTTGACAAAATTCACATTTTTCCTTGGTACTTTGACAAAATTCATGCTTTTGTCTGCTACATTTGGGTACAATTAATGCTTGCTTCCACAATCCATTGTCGAAAATACCATTTTTGTTACAATTTGTAAGCTTTTTCCCGCGATTCTTTAACGAAATATGCCTTTTCCTGCGATTCTTTAATGAAATTCGCATCTTTTTCTGCGTGCATTTTTTTGGCAAAATTTGCCCTTTTTCGCAAATTTTTTCACAGAATTTTCCATTTTATTCGATTTTTGGACAAAATTTGTACTTTTTTGGATAAACTTTAGAAGAAAATTGCAGTTTTATAGTGATTTTTTTAAAATGAAAGTTGCCATTTTTTGTGATCTTTTGGCAAAATTTGCTTTTTTTGGTGAATCGTTTGACAAAATTTTCTGTTTTATCGCATTTTTTGGACAAAATTTATCATATTTTCATGATTTTTTGAGGAAATCTGACCTTTTTTTTTTTTTTGAGATTTTGTGATGAAATTGGCCATTTTTTCACAAATTTTGCCAGAAATTAGCTGTTATTACACGATTCTTTAACAAAATGTGCCTTTTTTTGTGATTTTTTGAGAAAATTACGTGTTTCATGGGACATGTAAGAGTTATTTTTGCATTCCATTGCTGATTGTTGCTTAATTTAAGCGCTACATTGTCTCCGCATCTTCACTGAAGGGTTGTGTTTTTTCTAATGTGGGGCAAGAAGGGTGCTATTTTTTTGAATGAGTGACAAGAGGGACGCTAGTTTTTGGATGAGGGGCAAGAGGGGCGCTATTTTTTAACCCTCCAAGCGTCTTGCAAATGGGTAAATTTGTAATGTTGTTTTCTCTGCATTTTGCCTTAATTGCTAATAAAATATAATTCTTTCAATATTGCATAAAAAATCTTATTTAGGAATATAAATGTAATCCTTGAGAGTCTTAATCATTCTTCAATGCTTTGAAAATTCATTAAATTTATAATATTATAACTATAATATTTTAAACATTGCTTATATTGCAGTGAAACCTGCAGCTTAGTGTACGGAATATTACGGGTCAAACGCTTAGAGGGTTAAACTAAAGAGCGGGAGGGGCGGCATACCACCCTGAAACACTCTGGAGGAAACTCTGTATATATAACACTGACGACCAGTTAATTGAAAAAAAGTACCCAAAAAAAGGCTATCATGTAATGTAGTATTTGCCTGGAGATAGCGGCCATTTTTTTGCAGATTTTAAATTTAGGTATTTTATTTCTGGATTTATTCATTTATTGTTTTTGTTGTTTTTTTAGATGTATAATCTGCGAAACATTTTTTACTTTAATTTCGGAATATAAATATTTTTAAATGGGACCATTCAAGTACTACGTAAGCATTAAGGGGGAGCAGGGATCAAGAGTCTGCTTATTTTTTCTGACAAGGGGAAAGGGGGGTCACGACAATTCTTATGTAAGCATTAAACAACGAAGCAACTGCAGTTCAAATTCAACAAGCAAACAAAGTATGATGGGGAAAGAGCGTTCTACATTCCGTTCGAAATTTGCCGTTTATTTTCGATTTTATCCTTTGCTTATTCATCGGCAGTCGCGTGACCCGCATCACCCACTCACCCTTTCTCTTCATTGTTGTCTGTTAAGTTTTTCATGGAATTCCGGGAATTTTTGCAGAACTTCTGGAAATTTTTGTCTTTCCGCTCCTACAGTGCTCAGCAAAAGTTTAGACAATGATCGATTATGCTTCTATATTCAGAACTATATAACGAATTTTTGTAATTCCATTGTCATACATTACTTGTTACTTATCCTTTATTCACAAACAATAAATTTTAAATTTTACCTTTTGCATAATATATAATGACAAAAAAATGAAATTAACATTATGGCAAAAGTATAGACAATTTGTATACATACAGAAAAATAACTACAAATTAAAATCGAAAGGCACGCACATTGTCTGCAATTAGTGCAAGAATGTGACTTTTCATCAAAAAAACTAAATGCTGTGATTTGGGGGTTTATTTTGTACCAAAGACGTTAAACAGCAGCTCGAAGCTTATTAACAGAAAATTATAGCAAAATTTTGCATAAGCCTTAAGTGATATGATGTCACAACAGTTTTCGATGGGGTCCAGATCAGGGCTACAAGCCGGTCAGTTGAGATCAGTAGTATTTTCAGAGTTAAAAGAAGTTTTTGTTTAGCATGCAACATGAATCGATGCATTATCTTGCTAAAATCCATAATTTGGACCAGCTAAAAGTTCCCCAAATGAATAAAAATTGTTCTCCAATGTATGTATGTAGTCTTGTGTTGCTTGGCAACCATTGAATATCTCCAGAGATACTCAAGCATTAAAGCAAAGTGAGGACCAAATCATTAAAATGTCAGCTCCTTGTTGTCAGCTTAAGAAAGTCCCAAGCTTTTTACGGAAGTCGTGCCAATAGCATGCCCACCCATTTGGGCCATCCAAATTCTACTTTTTTGTTACTGAATATCATAGTGTAACATTTGGGTCCATATGACGTATGTTTGCAAGTCCTTTGCATTCTCACAATTTGTAGTGAGATTTCAAAGCTGGTTGTTTTATAATTTTCAGGCAAATTGATTTACTTCTTTCTTTAATTCATCTACGAATCATGTCCATCAAGACAGAAAGTCCCGACTTACTTTTAATGTAAAAACAATCATCATTTGTATAAATGCCAGTTTATGGATCCTTTTGTCAACTCATTTTCTGATCACACAAGAACTTCTGATTTATGTTTTGTTTTGTAGGAGTCACCATTAGACTATACTTCATAGACAGACCTATTTGAACTATTCAATGCAGCTGAAATTTTTGCAACAGTCTTCCCTTTCTATTTCAGCTTCCCTATTTCAATTACCTTATCTAACTGAATATTTTAGCTCACGACATCTTCACTAACTGATGCTATATCGAGGTATACTTAAATGCTTCAGACATGTTACATAATATCTTTGAAATATGCATTTTACTGTGAACAGTTGGCAAGAAATCAAAAAGTGTCTAAACTTTTGCAATATGCAAATTTTACTTTTTTCAGTTAAATATTATCTTATATTATAATCATTATTTTCATCCTAAAATCTTTAAAATATATTTAAAAATAAGTATAGCCATTTGTAAAACTCAAGAGTTCGTATTTTTTATTTAAAGGTTAAATAACACCAGTGTCTAAACTTTTGGACTTTTGCTGAGCACTGTATTGTTGAACTTCCTTCTCTACAGGTTTTGGAACTTTAGAAAGCAGAAAACCTACTTGGGGTTTTTCTTGTCTCAGATACACAGCACAGATATTTATTGTTTTAGTTCAGTTGCATAGTGAATTTACATAGTGAATTTTTAGTGAAAGAGTATTGCTTTTAGTTGCATAGTGAGTTTAGTTGGATTTAATTATGGATACTAACATTGACAAATCCTTATTATATCAGAAACTTTATCAGAGCTTTAAAAAATCTCGAAATGATACTCCTGCCCAAGTCATGCAAAAAATGGTGAATGATGTTTGGCGACGGTACAAAAATGAAGCAAAGTGCGACAAAGATCTTGAATGGCTTGTTTTAAAGAGAATTGGGAAATCCAACTTTGAGTTTGCTGGGAAGGTGTTGGCAGAGATCTAGAGCACCATGAACATCGATGGACATCCTGTCCGCACCATTTATGTCAGTTCTGGTGAGCTTGAACTTCCAGTTGAGGAACATAAAATGGTATTCCGATCATGTTCGGGAAAGTCAATATTTGCTTCAGATAGTGAAATGCAAAAATGAAACATGTTGTCTTCGGCATAGAAGCAGAATTTTTAAGATTCTGAAATCACGCTACTTGCCACCACCAGCTAAAATGAATCAAACATCACATGATCTCATCATAAGCGATGAAGGAGAATTTCTAGACCTAAGTATCCGCCTTTTATTGTTAAATGTGATAAATAACAATATATTTAAACCATTTTGTATTCTGTGGTTTCTTTAATGCAATAAGCAACAATATATTAAAACCATTTTATATATTTTGATAACACAATCCCTATATACCTATATAAATTAGTAGGATTAATAATGTAATTGATTGGTAACTTTTTATAAGTCAAGAAGTATTGATGTATAAACTGCCATAAAATCTTACGTAAGCAAAGAAGGGGGGGTCTAACATTTGCTTATATTTTCTTACAAGTTGGGGAGGGGGTACAAAATGACTAAAAATATGCTTATGTAATACTTGAACAGTCCCAATGAATATTTTCTTCATTTAACCATTTTAAAGTTTATAAACTTTAACAAGCAAACACTTTTTTTAGCAATTTTTTAACAAACAGTAACTACATATATGTATTTGGGCAATTCCACGGTGTCGGAAGTAAAATTTGCACAAAATTTACTCATAAAAACTTAAAACTCTTAGAGATAAAATAACCGTACTGATCCAAATATTTTTTTTAATACTTACCTATAAATATATAACCATAAAACCAGGGGTGATTCTGAATGAAATTTTTTTTGCGGAAATTCGCATCGCATTTTCGGAAATCGGCAAGGTGGGGGGAGGGGGCGTGAGTCCCTCCTCTCTTTAGCGATCTTCGGACAAAATCGTCGTTTTCCCGCTATCTTCAGACGAAATCAGCAATATTTTAGCGAAATCGGCGATGTATTGCGATCTTTTGCCAAAATCGGCGGTTTTTCCGCGATCTTTTGACGAAATCGGCGTTTTTTTCGACGATCTTTAGGCAAAATTTGCTTTTTAACGCGATTTTTTCTCGAAAACGGCGTTTTATTCCCGCGATCTTTTGACGATATCGGCGTTTTTTCCGTGATCTTTTGATGAAATGGGCGTATTTTTTCAAATATTCTTTTGATAAAATATTTTTAAGCGATCTTTTATCGAAAACGGCGTTTTTTCCCGCGATCTTTTAACGAAATCGGCGTTATATCCGCAACCTTTAGACGAAATCTGCGTTTTCCCGCCGTCTTCAGAAGAAATCAGCGATATTTGGTGAAATTGCCGTTTTTTTCGCGATCCGCACGGGAAATTCGCGTTTTTCATCGATCTTTTGACAAAGTTCGTTCAAAAAACGTTGACGAAATCGTCGTTTTTTCACGAATTATTGACGAAATGTATGCTATTTCGGTGATCCTATCACGAAATTTGCATTTCTACGCAATTGTTTTTTCCGTGCGCAAAACCGTACAAGTTGGCAACTATGCGGAACTGATAACCCAATTTCAAATTTTCGGAAGAGGATGTCTTAAATTTTCGGACGAGAATCACCCCTGCATAAAACATAAAAATAATTTTTAGCAAAAATTAAACTTAAAAAATAAATAAATAAAATCTCACGGTGTCGGACATAAGAATGAGAGACATCAGACTAAAATCTAATATTCAGCTTAATGGTTTATTCTGTAATGTTGTAATTATTTTCATATTAAAGAGCACTGATACAAGATAAATAACTCACATTTTTTCATCAAATTAATGTGATATTAAGTTGCAAAATGTTAATTTTAATCTTTAGTGTCGGATGTAAAAACTTGGTGTTGGACGTAAAATGAGCAAAATTAACCCGGTGTTGGACGTAAATAAAGTTAAAAAAAAAGACTTAATTAGCATAGTACCTTTATTTTCAAAATTTATCTATGATAGCACATTGAACATTGCTTACAATTATGTTTAATATTTACATAAGTATTTATAAGTTAACTTTTGGCCATTTAAAATGACCTTCTGCCTTGTGCATCACAGATACTTCAATTTCATCATCATTTATTTGGGTGATGCACCCTGGATAAAATACAGACTCATATTTGACAACTACCCAGTCATTTAATTTCATAAGTATGCGGGGATTTATATTTATAGAGAAATATGAGTGGAAGAGATAAATTGAAACCCCTTGTCATCGGCACCTCTCTGAATCCTCGCTGTTTTAAAAATGTTAGAAATCTGCCCTGCGTTTAGAAAGTCAAGCCAAAGCGTGGATGACAAGTGATTTATTCATTAAGTAGATCTGCAAATTCGGTGAACGAATGAAAAAGGAGTCTAGAAAAGTAATGTATCTCGTTGATAATTGTCCTGCTCATCCCAAGGATATCCCAGGTCCCAGGTTTACAAAATATCGAACTAGTCTTTTTACCACACAATGTGACTAGCGTGGTTCAACCCATGGATCAGGGTATAATTCAACATTCTGAAATTAAAATGCAAAAGACATGTCGTTGTATGTTACCTACACCAAAATAGATCATCGGAAAAAAGACCTATCCTGCTTAACCTGTAAACCTTTTAATTTCTTGGACTCAATGCATTTCCTGAGTAGGTCCTGGGAAGACGTAACATCAACCACCCTTTAGAACTGTTTCTCTAAAGCCTTTGATACTGACGGCACTTTACAAAACATTGACATCACAGAAGAGGAGCAGTATCAAGAAGAATGCAAAGATTGGGACTTACTTGTAGAAATTGACAATCAAGGGCGGATCTGGAGAGTCCTCAAGGGGGGGGGGCAATTTTAGAAATTTGGAGACTCGACTTTAATGCGTGGGTCGGAGCTAATTGTTTCACTGCAGGTCATGTTGCTTTTATTTTTTGCTGCAGATCGGGTATGGATCCGGTTGACTTCTAGTTTTTGCTGTGGGTCCGGTTGACTTCTTTTCTTTTACTGCTGGTCGGGTTAACTAATGTTTATGCTGTGGATCACATTAGCAGGATTAGCAGGTGTTTTTATTCAGAAACTATGGCGTAATCCATTTTTTGATAGGCAGTTTAAGAAAATACTGTGAAAATTATCGTTTTGAATAGAATTTCTGAAAGCGACAGCATGAGAAGGTAAAAAAATCTGCAATCATTTGACGTGCAAAGAGAAAACTGCGCTCGGGGCAAAGCAAAACGTGACGCCCCCCTCTCCGACCCAACTTTTTCTTGTAACAGGCCAAAAATTACGCTGGTAGCATAAATTTGGCACCCCCTAAATTTCCACGCCCGGGCCGACCGCATCCTTCACCTTCGCCCCCCCCCCCCTTTCGCATGGCACTGCATATTGTCTGTCCTACACATCTTGAGAACAACTGAGTCTAGTTCCAGCCCGGCTCGTCTATATGTAGAAAAACAATGCAAGCCTGATCTCGGGCCAGTACGAGCATGCTAATATATATATATTAAACCCAAGTTACACACAATATAATTCTCCGATGCTGATCTCTACATTGTAAAAGTTAGATTTCTGTATTGATGTTGCCAAACTAGTTTCGACTGATCACGCGCATTTATACTTATTCTTATTAAACCCATATAATTGAAAATAGCTCATATTTTAATGTTCCTGCTTAAATCTTTACAAGGGGCCAGTGAGCCCGCATTATTATTTTTTTTTTATCAGCTCGGCCCATATGGCCCTTCAATTTTTTTGCCGGTTCGTCCAGTTTATTTTGTTTATTGGCCCGGCCTGTTGGAAAAATTATTCTAATTTTTAAGAGGAAAAAAAGTTTTTTACATTTTTCTATTCATCGATAAATAAAATTTTCAGATTTCAGAAAAAATGAGTGACTAAATCAGTAGACCAGCATAAAAACAGAGCACGATCTCGTATCGGACACGGGCTAAGTCTGAACCTGTGTCATCTCTAATGCAGACATCTAAGAAGAATGACTCCAGGCTAGACTCGATCTGTAAGAAAAATAAGTCAGACCCAATCCAAAATTAGCAGAAAAATAATGATCATGATAGTATCCAATAAATGACGGCCGAGTTCTGAATGCGGTAAGACCAGACACAGTCCGAGCCTCACGAACTTAAAAAAGCCCGGGGGGGGGGGGGGGGGGGGGGGCGCTGAATTCTAGTTAGAATCTAACTCATTTCTTGCAAGGATGCATGTATTTTTGGGAAACGTTTATTGCCCAAGAAGTGAAGAGGATCGCTCCCTCAGACCCGCCATTGGGCCCGACCCAAATCTGCAGAAAAATAATGATCACGATACTGCCCAGTTCTGAAAGTGAGAAGACCTGACCCAGCACGAGCCTCGCGAAATGAAAAAGGCGCGGCCCGCCCTGGACTCGAGTTAGGCTTCAATTAATTTCCTGCGAGGATGCATGTCTTTTTAGGAAACTTTTATTAGCCCAAGGAGGGGGGGAGATCGCCCTTTCGCCTTGAAAATTGCCAAGGCGCATTTTCCTTAAATCCGCCATTGCTTCTCCTCCCTTATGGTCTGGTTCGATCTTAGACCGAGTGTTTACCTCAAGGAAGAACGAAATCCACGCCAGGCCCGCCCTGAAAAGAAAAGTGTGGCTCCATCCCGCTCTACAGGAAAAAGTAAGACTCGATCCGCCCGGGTTCTGAAAGTTTAAAGTCCTGACCCAGTTCCGTGACTTAAAAATGACGCGGCCCGACTCGGGCTGCGCCAGTCTCGAGTATAAGTCCAATCTTTTTTCCGTGCGGGCATCTTTTTCAGACCCTTTACTGGGCTCAAAAGGGGGGTGATCACCCCATCGCCCCCCCTTAGATCCGCCATTGTTGACAATCAAGTTGTGACAAGTGAAGTTCGGTCTATTGCAGACGTCAAAAGTTCTGATGAAGAAGTTCTCTTTAGAAGAAGTAGAAGACGAAGCGGATGATGAAGAAACAGATGTACCAGCCATACCATCATTCGAATCTGTAATGAACTCGTTCAGCTTACTTCAACTGTATGCCTCTTCGATGGATGTTGGTTCCGCTGTTGAAGTTTTTTTCTACCACATCAACAAGGTAGAAAACTTCCTAATAAAATCTTGTCCTAGGTTGCACCAAACCAAGGTAAATGACTTTTTTTCAACAAACTAAAACTATATCATGATTTTTATAATGTATCGAATAATTATTATTCCTTAGATACATTTAGTTTGTCTTTCAAAAAACTTTTATGAAAATTTGTTATTCTTCTCCTTTACACATGTGATGCATTTTGGCATGCAATAAATGCTCTTTTCTAAAGATTAACAAAATTTTCATTTTATTGTCTTTTATTTATAATTTGGCAAAGAGTATTACATAAAGGCATTTTAATTTTTTTACTGTACAAACAGATTTTCAATAAAATTTTCGAGAAAATAAAATTATCCTTTTTTTAATATCTTACACTTAAATTTTCTAGAATGTTTAAAAATTGTTAAAAATGGGTAAAATAATAAATGGCTAAAGTATGTTAATAACAATGTGCACTGTTTTTATATGCATTATCATTTGAGAATCTATGAAATCCGGATCAATCTATGAAAGCAGGATGAGATACGATCCTGCTTAAGATACGAAATGCTTTCGGTCCCTTGATTCATATCTTAAACAAGTTTCACTGTATGTAGTTTTACATATTTTTAACAACTAAAAACCATGTAAATAACAAATTATTTTAGTTTTGCTTATATTTTTAAACATATGGTGCACCTAAACCTACTATTATCTTTAGAAATCTTGGTGTCGGACGTAAAATATTTTTTACGTCCGACACTGTTCATTTGAAATAAAAATAATTTTTTGGAATTCAATTTGATTGCATATTTTCAATAGTATATGAAATCCTTATTTGCAGGGAAATTAGTTTGTAAAATACTCTAATCAATTTTGTGCAATATAAACTTTTAGGCAATTTGGTGTCGGACGTAATTTTTCCAAACTGCCTGGTATAAAAGAACTACAAAAAACAAAGATATAATATTTAAACATAATTTACATATGGCACACTCTTCTGAAGTATTTTAGCAAGTATCTTAACCAATTACAATTTAAAATATACTTTAATTTCATTAAAAATGTCAATTTGTAAAATATCTTATAAATGAGTCATGTCAACATGCCTTATAATACTTCTATTCAAAGTCTTATTACTTCTTTAAACTTGAAATTCTGACTTTATTTTTGTTATTTTCTCATAGTTCAATTTATGACCTTTAAAATGTTGTCTAATTTGTGAAAAATAAACTACAGTAGACTCCCTTAAATCCGCAAACCAGAAATCTGCAACTCTCTAAAATCCACACATATTTTATGGATGTAAACAATGAAACTTTCAGTTCAGATATTGGAGCAAAATTTGATGTTTTTAGTTTTGTATCAACTCTATATATTTTTTATTTTGTAATTTTCTTAATAATACTTTATTCATGTCTTTTTCATGAAGGAAGAATAAAATTTTTTGGAAAAATTTCAAGATATTGCTGATATCATTGGTAATCACAATCTTCTCACCAAATACATATATGCATTAATCAAGATTTTTTGGTTATTAAGCCTGACTAAACTTGAAAAAAAAAAATCCTTATTTTATGATTTTGATATGAATTAGTAAATTTATGAGGCAAGTTTTGTTGAATAATTTTGGAAAAATATATTTAATCTTCATAATCAATATTTAATCATACACTATTGATTATTAACTTGACCTTTGCTATTGACACTTTAATCTTTTTAAAAATTATACAAATTATTATTATTTTAGTTTATTATTTATTTTAATATTTTATTATATTGTAAGCATTCATTATCATTCCGATTGCACTAATAATTGCACTCATTACTTTTTTAAAAATACAAACAAAGCAATGACCAGAAATCTGCAAAATTCTAAAATCCGCACAACCTCTGGTTCCAAGCTGTGCGGATTTAAGGGAGTCTACTGTATTTTGAAAAATTGGTCACCATGTCCCCATTTCTGTGGAATTGCCCATTTACCGTTTGTTAAAAAATTGCTTGTTTTATATTTATGCTCACTTGAAGGAAATAAAATAATTGTTAAACTTATTTTTGTTTATTTAATTTAATTATAATGATTTAAATCAACTGATTTTTTTTTTAAAAATCAGTTGATTTAAATCAATTTTTTTTCATTTTGGAAATTAATCAGCAGAGAAATAAGAAACAGGTGTAAATAAGTAACAGGTGTTTTTCTGGTATTTTCAGGATTGCTATCAGAAAGAATGTGGCAGGTACAGGTTAAGTCCAGGTGTCCCCCTCCTAATCCTTTGTTTGTTCTTTTGTAATAAACTTAAGATGATGAGGCGAAACAAACTTTTTATAAATCATATTTCATTTACCAATCTTGGCAACTAAATGATTTGAATCTTTTTTGTATCACAAGTTAATAATTAAACAAATTCATTAATATTAATGTTCCGCAAAAAATCGGATACTACATGCAAGGAACAAGTTTTAAAACTTGCCATATTACACTATCAAATTACAATCAAAGCTTATGAATTTTTAAAATTTTTGGGTAAAAAGTTAGAAAATGTATTAGATAAAGATAACAGAGTTGCCAAATCTCCTGATTTCGACAGAAGACTTTTGATTTTCAGATGTTTCTCCATACTCTCCTGATTTTTCACACTTTTTAAATATTCTGTTATTTAATAATCAAATGTGCTGTGATTCAGAGAGAAAAGCTCTAGTACAGGTGTAATTGTTCTTTAGTATGTTTGACCAGTAGTATTTTATGTGATGAATTACATCCAGATGCACTATAAACGATGAATCTTTAAGGTTTGTTATTGTTACTATGGTCATGTATTGAATTATTAATAATTTCTTTATTAAAACTTATTTATGATCGTTACTATAGTACAGTTTTGTATAAGTTAATGAATAACAAAACATCCCTTTTTTTATAATATAATATAAACTTAAACTTTTGCTAAAGATGTTTACATCAACAAATTAACAAGTCTTCATTGACAAAAATATCTCCTGATTTTTAACTTGCAGAACTTGGCAAGTCTGAGTTATAAAATTTAAAGCAAAATATAAACATGCTATTAATGGCTGTCATTTTGCTAGGGTTTTATTAAGTTACTCTGTTTAAAATGAAAATGAAATTTCACTTAGTGTAGGGGAAAATAATGAAGATTTGGCATTCATTAAAGAAAATTGCTCAAATCTTTTCACCACTGTAGCACATTTTCAAGCAAAAAATGGTCCATTCCAGAAATTATCATTGCTTGAGAAAAAAAAAGTTTCAGATATTATGACAGATTATGATTGGTGAAAGTTCTTTTACATAATGGGAGGTAAAGAGATAATCAGTGAAATTGAAATTGAATTTATTTACCAAATTACAACAGCCGTGGCTTTATCTGTTGCAGTAGAAAGACAGTTTTCTTCTCTTGGACTAGTTCATTCAAGCCTTCGTAATAAATTAGGAGTAGACAAAGCTTATAAATTAGTGTTTTTGTTCAAACAATTAAATCTCTGATTTATTTCTATTTGCTTAAAAATTTTTGAATTAATAGTGATTTCTATCCTTTAATAAATAGCTTGCATTAAATGAACAATTATTTTCAGGGGTAGGGAATTTTTCCATATTCTTACCAGCCAAGGAATTATTTCACCAGCCCGCAAGATGCAACACACACGCAGTTGAAAATAGTTATGACAAAATCGCACGCGATTACAGACAAAATTACTTTTAATACAATGCACTTTCATAATTCTTTTTTCTATAATATTAGGAATTATATATAACAGAGGTAAGATTAATATTAGATAGAACTTAATGCCATATTTACACTGTAATATTTTGGAAAGTTAAAATATCTAGATTAAAAAAGTGTTTCTGATAATGTGCCTATTGCCTACAGTTTTTCAAAAACTAAAAATGCACTTGCCTTGTGAGAAAATCCACTCGCCAATGGCGAGCAAAATGATGTGTTTTCCCACCCCTGTTTATTTTTTATTCATTTACAACCTATTTAAGTTTATTTCTTATTTAGTGTGCACAATTCAATTACAAAATAATAGAATGATTTTAGATTTTTTAGTACCAATCAGTAATTAGAATATAGTATTTACTGAACTATATAATTATTTCTTATATTATTTTTATAAATTATAAACATTATTTATTCGTTTTTAGTTATTTTTTTTATAAAAAACTGCTCCGTGTATTGTAAAAATTTAAAAACATAATAATTAAAAACAGAATTCTAAAAAAATCAAATAAATCCGATATAAATAAAAAAAAATCTGATTTAAATCAAATAAATCCGCTTTTTTTTTTATTTTTTTAAAAAAATCATGCTTTTTTTCCAACCCTGGTAATGGGTACGGCATTGGACGCTTGAGAACTAGTGATGACAATCAGGAAACTTCACGCATTCCTCGGGAAAGAAAAAATATCTGAAATATGATTGTGAAATTTCACATATTATGACGAAAAAGAGGAAATGTATAAAATTTTCAGAAGTTCTCGTGAAATTTTAAATGAATAAAGAAAAAACTTACACCATCAACAAAAGTTCCTTAGTCTACAAAAAAAATTTAACAAGCGCTCCTCAAATTAGTTTGTTTACAAACAAACACATGCGACACCTCGTATCAACCAATCTCCTCCTTTTTTTCGCCAATCAGACATGCTTGTTTCTGTTCGTGCCCAATCAAATTGTCGTTTGCTCTTAGCAACGTCTAAGTTTTGTCCTTTCCTTAAATACTTCTTCCAACTCAAGGAACTCGAGTTCTAGTCATGGAGCTAAGAAGGTATATGGAGGAGACATATCAATCTAGCATCATAGTGAGCCCTGACGCCGAAAAACCAGTTCTTTCCCCCTCTTTCATAGCCGCCATGTTTGACTTTTACCGTAGTTGACTTGCACCGCGAGGAACTTCCTCAATACGACGATCGGTAGCAGACGGGAAAAGTCAGCTTACCCAGGTCAAATATGGCGGCCGCAGCGTTGTAACGGGGGGGTAGGAAAGGCTTCAAGTGACGTCACATATGTCTCCTCCATATACCTTCTTAGCTCCATGGTTCTAGTACAGTGATGTTGGTCAAGGTTATCATGGCCCATGGCTTTCAAATACTCTTTTGTAATTTTCTCTCACATTCTTTAACTGCTACATTCACTATTTTTATTTCTTGAGATTGAAATTTAAATGGCAGCTGACGATGTCGGAGAGACGTGAGGAAGGAATTGAGCTACGTATTTTGAGTTTGTGTTTCAGCTATTTTTTGTAGACTTGGGTGTTTTGTGTAGTGAGAATTTTAGAAGACTTTGTGTTTCGACCGGCTTGGAAATGTAGGCTTCCTAGGAAGCGTGGTGTTTTGTTTTTGGGGGCGGTTCCCAACTACAACAGTTTGGACAGTTCATAGTTTTGTCTTGTGTTTATTTTCTGTTGTTGTTTCTTCAATAAGTTATTGTTTCGTACTGCATTTATTGAATTAGTCTATCTTTTCTGTCGTTCATTTTTTCATTAGTGTTAGAGTGCCATGTCTGACGACATTTCGCAACAGTTGCCAACAGAGGCAGCAAATATGGATACGACCAGTTCAATCTCAAACCCGAATGCCACTCCGGCCCACGACTTTAATCATTATAAAAGCATTTATTCACCGGCGGAACTTCTTAAATTTTCACTACTTGACAAGAATGACGTCATTACGTTGTTTTTAGAAGCTAAATCCGGTTCCTTTCCCATAATTCATCCCAAATTGTTAAAAATGGATATTGTGAAGCAAATAGCAAATCATGCAGCCATAGATAGTATTAAAACTACAAAGCAAGGAAAATTAATTGTTTTGACCCAATCTGTCGATACTGCGATTCAGGTGTTAGAAATGTCATCGTTAGCGAACATTCAAATAACCCCACGTATTCAATTCGAAAGCGTCACGTCTCGGTTTCTTCTTTATGGCATCCCGGCCGATGTTTCCTGTGAAGAAATAGCGGACGAGCTCATTTACAACGGTGTACACTGTCTTGAAGTCAGACGATTTCTAAGGAAAAATCACACAGGTGTCGTGCCAACCACCACAGTATTGGTAACTATGATGGGTACCCAACTTCCCCGTGAAGTGAAATTATATTACCAAATTCATAAATTAAGCATATTCGTAGATCGGCCTCGCCCCTGTCTAAGGTGCTGGCGGTACAACCACAGCACAAAATCATGCCGCTCGGAAATCTCTTGTCGAACCTGTGGACAGTCTCATGAGGGAAATTGTCAAGCCGACAGTCCAATTTGTTCTAACTGCCGAGGGGAGCATTGCGCTGATGATAAGTCCTGTCCCATATATCAAAAAGAAATCCTTATACAGAAATTCAAGAGCGAACACCATCTATCCATCGCCGAGGCCAGACGCCAATTTCGTGTCGAAGAACGTCGAGAGGAAAATACATATGCCTCAAAAATTAAAAGTCCACCTCATTCCGAATATATCACCAAATCAGACTTTCAAGCAACTCTGGAGCAATTCACTCATAATCTATATGAAGTTTTTCAGTCGTTAATGGTCGAGCAGGCGGCACAGTGTAGCAGTTTTATTGAACAGGCCTCCTCCCTCCTGGAAAATAAAATTCAAAGCATTCACAACGCCTTTCATGATCTCAGTGCTACAATAGTCAATTCTGTCCAAAAGCAACAAGTTCTACCGTCAATGAGCACGAACAAACCAAAAATCACTCATGTAGTGAAAGATAAACTAAAACAAAATCCTGGCGATGGAGAGAACTCGCCTCCCTCCGTCGAACCTGACATGAAAAAATTCCGTACTAGTCATTCCTCTGTCTCTAACTCGTCCCTGGACAGTTTAAATATTCCTCGCCACTCCGTTCCTGACTCCAATAAGTCCAGCCCTATGGAATTGGACAGGTCTCAGTCTGGTCATCAATAACCTTTTTGTTCATGAGTCTTTCATTGGTGCATTGGAACGTCAGAGGAGTTCGGGCAAATTCTGCCTGGCTCCACCACTCCCTTTTCGTCTCGGCTGGCATCGTTGCACTTCAGGAGACTTTTCTTAATCCCTCCGTCGATTTTCAGCTTCACGGCAAAAAAGCGTATAGGCTTGACCGAACTGCTAGAAAAGGCGGTGGACTTTTGACGGCAGTGCAGAGCGCCCTTTCGTCTCGTCGGATAGTTCTGCCAGTCGACTCAGCCCACAATGAAGCTCTGGGTGTGGAAGTTTCCTTTCCCAACAACGTCCGGCTTCAGATTATTAACATCTACTCCCCCCCGGGTAAGCTGGAATTGCCTTGGCTTGACAAAATTTTGGGAGCTTGTCGCCCCCCTTTCGTCATTATCGGGGACTTTAATTCCCATCACACAAGTTTGGGAGGTACCCAGGATACCCCTCAGGGTGCCATGATAATCGACTGGATCATCAAAAATAATGTTTGCCTTGTCAACTCCTGTACTCCGACCCACTACTTTGCGGGAGGAGCTTCACTGCTGGATCTATCCATTACCTCTCCAGATCTGTTCGTCGATACTAGCTATTTCGTTCATCCAGATACGTTTGATAGTGATCACTGTCCAATTAAACTCCACTTTAATTTGCCTATCATCACTCCTATACACCATAATTTTCGTTACCGCTATGACTGGGGAGCTGTCACGAGACACTTGAACCAGGCTGTTGTGAGTTCTTCTACCAATTCCTACGAAACTTTCCAGAGTTCTTGCAGTGCTGTCCTCAAGAAGTGTGGCCGTAGGACGAAGATTCTTACGCGCAGTGGAGCCCCGTGGTGGGACTCCCGTTGCAGTTATCTGTTGGGACAAAAGCGACGATTACTCCGTCAAGCGAGGAGGTGTCTCTGTCCTGCTACTTGGAGTCGGTATAAGAAAGTTGGAGCCGTCCTGAAGAAGGAAATAAATGATGCAAAACGCACCTACTGGGCAGCAATTTGCAAAGCTGCAGTTTCGTCTGGGGCCATCTTTAAGATAATTCGTGCGTTGAAAAACCGGAAAGTGCCTCCCCCGGAGTCACATAACTTTATTGCCATTCAAAGTTTGACGTCGACATGTGCCTTCGAAGAGTCGAACGAGTTTGCAAGATCGTTCAGCAGGGTCCACGGGAATGGGTTCATTCCACTCGACTTCAGTGCAAATATTGATACGAATCTCCGTCGCCCTATTCGTTTGTCTGAACTTCAACATGCTATCAACAGGTCTTCTCATCGCACGCCCGGAAAAGACGGGATTTCACTTCGTGCTCTCCGGTGCCTGGACGAGAGCGGGTTGCAGAAATTACTGGCAATTTTCAACGATATTTGGAGCTCGGGCGTTATCCCTCGGTCTTGGAGGGAGTCCATCATTGTCCCTATCCCGAAACCCGGGAAGGATTGTACCTTGCCTGCCTCCTACAGGCCTATTTCTCTTACTTCGGTTCCCTCGAAGGTGTTCGAAAGAATCCTTTTGAAACGAATTATTGCCTGGATCCTTCGGACGAATCACTTCCATCCAAATCATTACGGTTTCATTCCTTTTCGTGACTGTACACCGGCTCTAACCAAACTCTATTCAGACATCTCTTCAGCTCGCCTCCAGAAGCTAGTGGGTGTCCTAGTGTCGTTCGACATTGCCTCTGCTTATGATTCCATTTGGCCGGATGGTCTTGCCTTGAAAATGTTATCTGCAGGCCTTGACGGCCATTTCACCAAGTGGACTCACTCTGCATCGTTTAGGGTCTTTCAAGTTCGCTGGAAGGGAGTGCTATCGGATCCGGTGGAGATCGACGTGGGCGTCCCACAGGGGGCGGTGTTGTCTCCCTTTCTGTTTTCCTTCTACATGAGCGACATTTTTGATGCCATCGGTCCCGATGTGGAGGGGCTTGTATATGCTGATGATACTTACGTCTACTGTTTTGGCCCTTCCCTGGAAGAGGTTTTGTCTAAAGTCCAAAGAACCATTCACGACATAGCTCGCTGGTGTACCTATTGGAAGCTTCGTTTAAACCCAAGCAAATGCTCGGCGATAGTGTTTTCCTCCAGGAAAACGATCCCTGATAGTCATCTTCGTATAGACGGCCAAGATATACCCTGGGTTCACAATATCCGGATTCTAGGTTTGAATTTCACTCACAACCTCAACTGGACTTCCCACATCTCCTTAATTAAAGAAAAGGCTGTTCGGAGACTGAATGTCCTTAAAAGTGTGGCTCATGTTTCCCGTGGTATCACTACTCATGATCTCCTTAGACTCGGCAAGGCGACTGTTATGAGCACGTTGCAACACGGGAGCCCCATTTATTCGCTAGCATGCTCCTCTACCAGGCAGAAGTTAGAGCCCATTCTAAACACAGCTCTTAGAGTTGCTACTGGTCTCCCTAGGTGGACGCCTATCCCGATCCTGCGTCGGGAAGCTAATTCCCTGTCAATCGCAAAGTCTCAGGATCTCCATAGGAACTGCTACCTCCTTCGGCACCTGTCCCTCGGCCCTCTTTCGCCGATCTCGTCTGTTGTTCATCCGGACCATGCGAACTTGTGTGTCTTTGCTGATCATCTGAAAGAAACTCTTATCCGGCTCCAGGTTCCTGTATCTGATATCATATCGGCGGTCTTTCCCTATCCTCGTCCTACGGACTGTATCCAGGTTCACACCGATTCTTTGGAGTTCCAGAATAGACAGCTTCAGCCTTCACTAATACGTCAGCTTTTTTCCTCCTTCATGTCCACGCGGGTGGATTGGCATGTTATGGCTACTGATGCTTCAAAGTCGGACTCTCAGACTTGTGTAGCCTTCTGGGACATTACTCGGAATTTTGGCCACTCAAGCATCGTTAATAACCTAAATTCAATTTACACGGCGGAAGCTCTGGCCATTTGGTTCGCCTTGGACTTTCCTCCTCAGTCTGGCAAATTGATTCTGCTATCCGACAGTAGGTCGGTTCTTACGAGCCTTCTTTCCTTGGATCATAAATCCCCCCGTGTGATCGCTATGGTGTATTCTAAGCTCATATCAGTCTTGCAGCATGCATCTTCGATTGAGCTAGTCTGGGTTCCCGGCCATGTCGGAATCTATGCCAACGAGCTTGCTGATAAGTTGGCACGCACCCACAGTCTGCGAGTCGATCCTATAAAGTGGGTGTCCCCTGAAGATCTATGTGTGAGACTTCGTCGTTTCTACCGTAACGAAGATTCCAACGAATGGCTCCTTGGTAAATATGGAACTGACTTCGCTCATCTCACTAAAAGAAGTTGGGAGCACAGAAAGTTGCGGCTTCCTAGGAAGGGAGAGGTCCTCCTCTCTCGCCTTCGTACGAAATCCCTTCCTACCAGAGCGTTACTCTACAGATTCAAGCTCTGCCAATCCCCCTTGTGTCCAACGTGCTCACTTCCTGAAACCTGCGAACATTACTTACTGGCTTGCAGGCGGTACGCCACTGATCGTACTATACTATATCAGCGTCTTGGGATCTCTGGTGATACTACTACCCTTAGTCAGCTGTGCGATTTGGCTGTCGCTGGAGCAGCTCAGGCTCGGCATCTGGTATCGTTTCTTCTAAGGACAAATCGCTTTTAGCTAGGTTTCCTCATTAACCCTCTAGTGCACTTTCGACCTAGTAGGTCGTCTGGACCTCTCCTGTTGGTAGATCTGCAGGGGTAAAAAGCTATGGCTTACTCCCCATGATCTGGGCGTATTGCGCCTCAATAACAACAACAACAACAAATGGCAGCTAATTTAGTTATAAATCGTACTCTATTGCATTCAAAATCGTCTTTTGCTTTATTGTCTGTTTTAAAAGGAGAACAGAGACATTTTTGCGATGATTCCACGAAAAACGCTAATTTATACGAAACTCTTGGAGTTCCTTCATCTGCTACTCAAGGAGAAATTAAAAAGGCATATTATGATTTAACTTTAAAATATCATCCTGATAAAAATGTAAATAACAAAGAAGCTGCCTTAAAATTTAGAGAAATTTCAGAAGCATATGAAATTCTCGGAAACTATCGTTCGAGAAAAAGGTACGATCGTGGATTACCTGTGAGCGATGTGAAAAAAATTATTAAGCATGCTGTAGATCATAAAGCTCAATATCAAGAATTTTTCGACAGCCGATCAACTAAACAGAGCTCTTCTTTAGACGCTCGAATGAAAGAAATTCATGATCTTGGTTCTTTTACTCAGAAAAAAGAGCGTGAAAATGCTACTGAAAAGGAGCTGAAAACTGAGGGCAATGCAGCTCCTGTACAGATAGTATTTGCACTATTTATTGCTGGATTGATTTATTTAACCAGATAACAAACTGTTTCTTTAGTTGCATAAATGGTTAAAATGTATGATAGATATATTTTGTAGTAAAATTAATCAATTGAAACACAAACATCTTATTTATTATTTTCATGTAAATAGATACAGTTTATATTTGAAGAAAAGTTATATTAACAAATGCAATCAGTTTGAAAGCTAAGGGCTTTCATTCTGTCCAAAATAAAGTGCATTCTGAAATCATCGTTGTTCAAAGTTTAATTTTTTTCAATTAAGTTATATCATTTCATTGTAAGTATTAGTGTTTTCATTTTTCAAAATCTGCTTTAAAATTACAAACATAACCTTTAAGTTGAAGCTAAAAGTGTAAATTTTCTTTTCCTGTCTTTCTTTTCTCTTTCCTCTTTTTATCATGTTGATAAGGTTTTAGAAAGATCCTAGAGTATTGGGTATTTTTCAGTTATTTGAATCTTTCTTAGAGATGTAAAATTTCTGGAAAAATATAAGTGGCAAAAAAAACTGGTTTTTTACAGGTTTTTTATCGGGAAAAAAACCTGGAAAATTTGATTTTTGATATTTTCTCCCAAATAAATTATATTTTCTTAGAGAATGTTAAGTAATAAACATTTTTTCCCATTTATTTGTATTAAAAGAAAATTATTTTCACTTTATATTACAAAATAAAAAAAAAAGTAGCAAAGCCTGCTTTTAATTTTTTTCCACAGCCTAAGAATTTTTATTAAACACTATTGTTTGTTATATCATATCTCTGTTAAAATGATTTTTCAGTTACATGTTTAACTACCAATTTACCTAATATAAAAACTTGAGCCAATAGGTCTGCAGTTTGGAATGAAATAAATTATGCATTCCTTTACATAAGTATAGTTTTTAAGTAAATGGTAGGTACTAAACTAGTTTAAAGAAATTATTGTAGTTTTGTCATTATTATGAATATCAGTATTCAAAAATTCCATTGTTTGTTTAAAAAATGTATATTTTTACATTATTCCTTTTTTTTTTTTCTTACAATTATAATTTTATTTCCTTTAAAAAATGTTTAGTTTTGGTATAGCTTTCCAATCTCAACTCAAAAAAAGTTTTTGTTTAGATTTATAATCTAAATTCAAACAAAACTGAGTTTTAGTGTGGCTTACTCAGGCCTGCAACTAATAAATAGCATAGGATTTATTGACGGTTAAGACTTTTACTCACTGAAAACAAAACAAATTTTTTTTTTTTTTTTTTTTAAGTTTAGTTAAACGTATTTTTTTCTTTTTATCCTGAAATCTGGTACAGTAGAACCTCGATACATTGTTTTCAAGGGGTACAGGGAAAAAAACGATAAATGCAGATTAACTTCGAAACACGAAAAAACACAATGTTTATGCATTACTAATGCATGCGATGCATACAGTATACTAATAGATACTAACTTATTACTTACTAAACTGTAAAAGAAATAAATTGAAGTTAAATTGATATTTATTTTTAAAGAAACATTAATTTTGTTTGGCTTTCAGTTTCTTTATTTATGGAAAAATAATTTTTCAAGGTATACAGCATTTTTCTGGTCATTTTCTGCAACTTCATATGCATATGTAAGAGTTCATACAGACTCAAAGCCGTAATTGCATTAAACAGATTTGGCAATAAAGGTTCAGTTTCTTCGGCATGGCCGTTATCCTCTGCTTCGTCCCCATTATTTTCATTTTTTGCATTAGCACACATTTCCTCTATGTGTAGAATTCCACATCTTGATCAATGATAACATAATCACAACCTCTGCTATATACAACTACTCTTCATTTTCATTATTGTCACCATCATTAACAGAAACAACATAGATGAGCTATCTTTGGATAAAAGGAGTAATTACTGTTTGTATGTCATATAGTTTCGCATGACTTTCAATTTCATTTCGGTGAACAGAAAATTTTTTACAACGATGAATACAGAAAAAAGACTTTTTGAAGAATGATGCTTGCGTTAACATTATTTAAATATAATTTGTGCAGGGACCGTTGAAATAAAACAATCAATGCGGAAAAACGATGGATGTGAGAATGATAGATCGGAGTTTTACTGTATTCCATTCTTGAGTAAGAAACCATATTCAATAATGTTTAATTTCTAAGAGTGGAACTCAAAAGTTATGGAAACAGAACACTACAAATAGAAAATGCTCGCTATTTGAGGAATTAACAAAAGTAGTTATATACAGAGATAAACTTCTACTGTGCTTTAGAAAACTACAAAAATTCAAAGTTTAATCAAGAGAGAAAGTATAATTTGGAATATAGTACTTGTAATAAATGTTTTTTTTTTTTTCTGTCTCATTGCAGTTGTACTTTTCTAATGCAAACTGCCCATGTTTTGCAATGTTACTGTACATTATGGAGGTCAATTTTAGATTCAACGCCTTGAAAAAACATTCTATTAATCAGCTATAACGAAATCTTGAAAAATGCAGCATAGTAGTGCCACTTATAGGGCAATTTACACCAAAAACTAAACAACATTAATATATATCAGGAACTATCTGAAGCTGTAGTTTGATGAAAAATCATCCTTTAGTTCTTGAGATAGAGCTATTGCGATAATCATGAATAATGCAGCATAGCAGCATTATCTGTTGAGCGATTTACACCAAAAAGTAATGAGCACGAAGTTATATCAAAGATTAACTGAATCTGAAGTTTTATGAAAATACATACATTAGTTCTTGAGATAGAACTATTGTGGAAATTATGAATAATGCAGCATAGCAGCGCCTTCGGTTGGGCGATATACATTAATAACTAAACATCTCGAGTTTATATCAAGGTGTAACTGAATCTAAAGTTTTGTGAAATTATGTGCATCAGTTCTTGAGATAGAGTGCCCATAAAATTTTTGTCACATACAGACTCACAGAGTGACAGATATTTTCCAAAAACCATCAAATCGTGTTCAGGACCTTCTAAAACGTTTAAATACACCAAAAACTGGAAGTCAAATTTTTCACGAATTCAATATTTACTTCTTGAAAAGATAGAAAAAAGTAATAAATCATTTCCATTTATCGGCATATTATTGAAATAATTTTGCACATGAATTAATTTTTAAAAAGTGAAGTTGTGTTTAATTATATATCTAGATTTTTTTTCATATAACCCTGTTTTTATGAAATTGTGAACTTCTTGTATATACTTGTACAAAATATAATCAGAATTTGTGAAATAAGAAATTATTACTCTAGGTTCCTATTTAGACATTTTTAATAAGATTATTCATATATATATACAACTTGATACGATTCAGTTGCTATGTGGCATGAATATTTTTTTTCTTCAATCATTGCATTTGTGAAAGATTCAATTTGAAGATTAAACTTTTTTCTGAAATATCTATTTTCAAGAGAAATTTTGCGAAGGGTCTTGTGTTTCAAACAAAAAAAAAAAAAAAAAAAAAAAAAATGTGAAGGATCCTTTCAAATCTTCTCAAACAGATTTCTGCTCAGAGATCAGATTACCCACATTAAAGTTTTTATGAGGGACACTCAACATAAAAATAGATAAAATAAAAAGTATAAGAATGTAGCTATTACAAAATTTTCCATATATTATTTCATAAATTAAATTTCAGTCTCTCCAGCTCGGAAAAATTAAAAAATAAGCCTTTGGAAAAAAACTAAAAAAAAAAACCATTATTTTTTTTCAATTTTTCCATTTTTTTTCGGAGCATTCCCAACTTTAATCTTACTTGACACCAAATATGCTTAGTAAGTATATAAATATGTAGGGAAGAATGGGATAGTTATTTTTTCTCCATGTATCATTCTAAACTTTTCATCAATTATGAAACCACATCAAATGTAACAGTAGTTGTAGCCCAATCTTCACTTGAGAAAAATTTCTAATTGGCAAAAGAAAAAGGTTATTTCAAGAATCAAAAGTAGACTTGATTCATTATACTTTTATGCTTTCTGTATATTAATTACGGATGCACTGAATACTGATTTTGCCGAATATCAAATACCAGATATCCGAAGTTTCTTCGGCTGCCGGATTCAGATATCTGGTACAAAATGTGTTTTTAGTTACAGTGAATGTTTATTTATTTCTTTATACAATGCCATCTCAAATAATCAATTTCAAACATGTTTTGCACGTCATTAAAACATTTTAAATGTATTGAAATTAGGGATGCAACAGATGTCAATTTGGTCAGATACCAGATATCGGGTTGCAATTTAAGCCGGATATCCGGCTATCCGGCCACAGTATGTTTACTTTTCTACCCCTTCTTCCTAACTTAGATTAAACATTTTTTTTAAGTTATTACTTTTAGTTAAACAATTAAAAACTTATTATTTTAATTTCTTATTTTATAGAAAACATAAATATTGAATTTTTAATAATAATTAAATTCTTTATCATTAATTATTTAATTAGTACTATTTTAATTAAATAGTAATAAATAATGATAATAATAGTAAAATAACTGAAAAAGAAAATGTAAATCATATAGGATAGATGTAATAGTAATGGACACTCTTGAATTTTCCCTTTTTATCAAAATTAGTGAAAAAATGTCTTTCTTCACCAGCAAACAGCATTTTTAGTGAAAGACTGTTTTCAGAAGCAGGCATCATTTATGAGACCAGGCGTAATAGACTGTTATCCAAAAATGCAGAACAATTGCTGTTTTTACACCACAACTTGCCAATCATTAAAAACAGCAAAAATGATACCCAATAAATATTTTTTTTTTTTTTTTTTTTTTTTTTGTTATATATCCTTTAAATATGTGTGTAGTGTAACTTAAGAAATTATAAAATGGTTTAAAAAAATTATAATTCAATCTTTTTTTGCAGTCATTCATTAGTCTAGTAGTCTAGTCTTTCTATCTATAGCCAGAGGTTGATACAGTTTTTATTTTATTTTCTTGGGACCCATATTGTGAAACATAAGTTATTTTTGTGAAATTTCTTATTGTTTTAAAAAATAACATGTCATGAAAAAGGAAATACAGTTTCTGAAATTCGAACCAAATGTTTATAACTTCTTTAAATCCTACAGCTAAAGTTTTCCTTTCAGGTGAGCTTATTTTGTTTAATTATTAAACATTTTAATAAAAATAATCAATAAAGAGTATGTTTTTATGGAATGGAATTTTGTGAAGGGGCTCTAAATAGGCTCCAAATTTTCCCTCGATAGCTGTTAAAAAATGCTATTGAAGCAAAATATGTTTGAAATAAATATTTTTTAAAATTAAATTAAATTTAAAAAATAAAATAAAATACATTTTTTAAATGATATCATTAGTTATTCATTTATGAAAACAATGTCTTTCATCATTTGGAACGTTTCTTTCTTTCAAGCCGGATAATTATAATGTCCGGCTACTGCCAAATATCCAGCATGTTGGCTGGATACCGGATGTTCACCGGATATCCGTTGCATCACTAATTGAAGTATAATTAGAAAAACTATATCTCTTTAAATATCAGGGCTTCAAATTCAGGTTTTCCAAGGAGGAGAGAGTTTCCCTCATAACATTTATAAATGCAGGGGAATTAAACTGTTTAAAAGGAAAAAATGTTTAAAACCCTGTTTTTTTTTTTTTTTTACATGCCTTTTAAATATAAATCACATTTTATACAGAGATGACAAAATACCATTGAAATAAATTTAAATCGACAACAAAGATGATTATCCAAATTAATTATGCATTAATCAATCTTTTTAAGTTTGGCTATACCTGAAATAAAATTTTTAGTACTACTAGGTTATCCCGTCGACCAAAAAATTATTGCCAAACTATAAGATTAAATGCCAATAATGGATGATCATGAATGTCACATTCAATGACATTAAATACGATTCACATGTTTAAAATGTCATTAAGGGATTTTTATTTCGACTTTTTATTAATATTCTACTAATTGTTTTTTCGTTATTTAAAATAAAAATTATGTCAATATGTATAATTTGGCAAAATTAGTCAACAGGATAACAGAGTAGTACCAAATTTTCTTATTTTATGATTTTGCTGTAAATTAATAATGTATCTTTTGCATCTAAGTTAAGTTTCATTGATTAATTAAGAAAAAATACATTGCATCTTTATAATAAATATTTAATCATATCATACATTATTGATTATTAACTTGACTTTAGTTTTTATATTTATAAAAACTTATATTTTAATCATCTTAATTTATAGATTTTAATCATATTAAAAATTATCTAAAATTTTATTACAGTAGACTCCCTCAAATCCGCACAGCTTAGAACCAGAGGTTGTGCGGATTTTAGAATTTTGCTGATTTCTGGTCATTGCTTTGTTTATATATATTTTTTGAAGTAATTTGAATATAATTAATAATAAAATCAAAAGTATAATAATTGCTTACCATATAATAAAATATTAAATTAAGTAATAAACTAAAATAATAAAAATTTAGATAATTTTTAAAATTATTAAAATATTACAGGGCTTGAAATTCATTTTTTCGAAGGAGGGGAGTCTCCCTACCAACATTTATAAATGGAGGGGAGTTTGGCTGTTTGGGAGGGACAAAAATTTTTTTAAACCCGCCATTATTTTATGTGTTATTTACAGAATTGCCAGAATACAGACATAAAAAAAATATCACTGAAGCAATTTTTATCAACAATTCAGAATAAATATGCGAAATGTGTAAAAAAAACTTTTATATTGTCTAGTTTTTACTGGCGGTAAAGTCCCTCCCGGTGCTACTTATTTTTGTCACAGGTCTAATTATTGTTTGAATAATAATTAATAAAATTTCCAATTAATTTAATAAATTTATATTTATAATTAATTGTTATAACCAATATTATTTTTCTGTATATTAAATGTGCAAGATGCAAATTTAATCAGAAAATAATACTTATTTGAGTGTAGAAAATAAGAAGTATCACTATTGTTTGCATTTCTTTAACAAGTTGGAAATTGCACGTGAAGCGTAGCAAATTAGGTTCGTTCGTATGATAACGAAGTTTTAAAAATATTACTTTCATATATCAATCTCATAAAATTGTAAATAGTGAATTACAATTAAAACGCTCATCAAACAATGTTCTCCCTATACCATTATGTAATGGAATACTTTTGTGTGGCCTTGTAAATCAATAACAAATGCTCTTTGCACCACAAATTATGTAAGACGTATATTATAATATGTACTTTATAGTTGCATATAAATTTTATTAAGTTCGCATGCGTGTAACACGATTAAAATGCATTTGAAACATTTTTTCCCATTGACCGTAATGTAACGGAATACTTTTGATTGTCCCTGTAATTGATTTATGCATTCAATTTTCATAAAATTTGAAATAACTAGACAAAATTATACAATAATTATGTATTTTAAATTTCAAACGTATAGAATATATTTTAAACTTTTTCCCTATTGACCATAATGTAATTGAATACTTTTGATTGCCCCTGTAATTGATCTATGCACACGATTATCAAAAAATTTGAAATAACTCGACAAAATTATGTAATAATTGCGTATTTTAAATTTCAAACGATTAAAATGCATTTGAAACTTTTTTCCCAATTGACCGTAATGTAATGGAATACTTTTGATTCCCTCCGATTTTCATAAAATTTGAAATGACTCGACAAAATTATGTAATAATTATGTATTTTAAATTTCAAACGATTCGGTTGGGTAGTTTTTGCGTTGTTATATGCGGACAGACAGACGGACGGACTGAACGACCACTATAGGTGCTATGTATTATATAATTACGAACGCACCTAAAAAAGGGGCAAGTCAAATTCAGTGAAAGAGACTTTCTTAAAAAATGAATACTTTGTTGAGTAAAGGGATACTTTTTGTTTAATGAATGGCTGCTTTCAGAAATTGCACTCTCTCAGAAAGATTTCGAGCTGTCAGAAACTGATTTTAGAGCAGAAAAGAAAAAAAAAATATATATATACATATTGAAGCAGGAAAATTAGTTTGTTGAACAGAAAAATGAACTCCCCGTAATCTTATTTTTGGGGGGAGGAAGGAAAGAGAGGTTCCTTTTGACGAAAGTTGCATTTTTTTTTTTTTGTTATCTTTTGATGAAATCTGCCACCTTTTTACGATCTTTTCACGAAATCTGCCGTTTTTTCGTGATTTTTGGACGAAATTTGACGTTTTTTTTTCGTGAATTTTCTGAGGAAATTAGCCATTTTTTTGCGATCTTTTAATGAAATCTGAAGTTTTATCGCGATTTTTTTTTACGAAAATTGCCGTTTTCCGTGATATTTTGGGGGAATCTGTCGTTTATAGTGAATCTTTTGTCGAAATTAGTCGTTTTTCGCGATTTTTTGGGGGAAATTTGACGTTTTTTCGTGAATTTTCTGAGGAAATTGGCCGTTTTTTCGCGATCTTTTGATGAAATCTGATGTTTTATCGCGATTTTTTTACGAAAATTGCCGTTTGTCGCGATTTTTGGACGAAATTTGACGTTTTTCGCGATCTTTTGGACGAAAACTGCCGTTTTACAGAATTCTGTCACGAAATTAGGCATTCTTTCGATAATCTTTTGACGAAATTTGCCGAAAATTAGTCGTCTTTTCGCGATCTTTTAACAATATTTGCCGTTTTTCTTGTGAAACGTGTAATAGCTGTTTCTTTTGTGTGTCATATCCAATCTTTTGCGTAATTTATGCGCAATAGCACGTCCGCGGCATCACTGTTTCATAATTTTTCGAATTGAATGCAGAATCACCTCTATTTCGTCGCGGAAAATAGAACGAAACTCGTCAATCGATTGCAGGAAAAAAATTGCGAAATTTGTCAATCAGTCGCTGTAAAAATCGTACTTTCAATGATTTTTCGCTGTAAAAAAACTCGCAAAATGTGTCGATTACTCGCACGAAAATATCATAAAATTCGCAAAACGGTCGTGGGAGTTGATCATAGTTTCAAAATGCAAAATTGTTTCGGCGGGAGCCTCCCGTCCACGTTATTCTTTTGGGCGGGATTTCAAAATTTTGGGCGCGAATCCCGCCATCCCGCCCTGAAATTCAAGCCCTGTATTAAAAACAAAGGTCAAGTTAATAATCTATAATGTACAGTTAAATATTCATTATAAAGATGAAAGGTGTTTTTCCTAAATAATTCAATAAAACTTGCCTCATAAAGGTACATTACTAATCCACATCAGGATCAAAAAATAACGAAGCTTTATTTCAGGTTTAGCCCAGACTTAATAACTAAAAAAGCTTGATTAATACAAAAATATACTTGGTAAGATTGATTACCAATGATATCAGGAATATCTTGATTTTTTTTCAGAAATAAATTATTCTTTCTTCATGAAAAAACATGAATTCAATAACTTTAAAAAAAATTATAAATTAAAAAAGGTATGGAATTGATATAAAACTGAAAAAATCAATTTTTGCACCTACAGTGGTGGTCAAAAGTTTCCGGCCAACAAAAAATTTTCAGTCAATTTGTAAATATACCCATATGAAGAGGAATCTCAAAGCGATACTTATACATTTTATTGACATATTAGTTAGGAACTTACTTATAGAAAAACGTGTAAATATCAATAAATTTAATTGACAAAATTAAGTATAAAAAAAACCGCATGTTCTCAAAAGTTTCCGGCCACTTATCATTCTTTAGTTTTTTCTATCCTTAAAGTGTTTTTTGGTTGTGTTTCTGAATGAATCAACGTGTATAGCATAGTTTGAATTCAAATTTGAAAAGTTCAACAATTATTGTTCATAAATGAGTGATTAGTTTGTCGCTAAAAGGTTAATCTTCCTGAGATATTGCAGCTAAGTTATCGATCGGTAAAATCGACTGTAAACGATATTTAAAAATTATATAAAGATGATTTTAGGACTTTCAGAGGCCCGGGAGACACCGGAAAATTACTATTCCTGTGGACAGAATTATCAGGAGAAAAACCATTGATAATCCGCATGAAAATTCCGTTGCAATATACTGCGATTTACGGAATGAAAATATTGCTGGAATAAGTTTGTCTACCATGTTATGATGCTGAGGTGATACAGAACTTTATGGAAGAGTCGGTGTTAAAAAATTTTCAGAGGTTAAAAAAATACTGACGTATCCTACTTTCATTTTCCAAGGAACACAAAGTCTGGTCGAGTGAAAACCGGACAAAAGTTATATTTTTTCCATTAATCGAATTCAAAACAGTTTTGGAAGTGATGGCAGACACAACGTCCGATGACCTAACAACAAAATATATCATTCGACCTATGTTATTCCTACAATGAAGCATGACGGAGGACACGTTATGCCGTGGGGAGCATTTTCTTCAAAAAGCGTCGGTCCATTATTTGAAATCCACAGCCAATTGAATGATACAATGTATAAGGATATCTTGCAAGACCATTTTCTGTCTTTTTAAAGAAAAAAATTTGGTCGCAACTATTTTTCTTAACATGATAACGACATAAATAATGTATGTAAGCCTCAATAAGCAATGGTTTTCACACAAAAAATTTTGTTTTTGAAATGGTCAGCCTAAATGCCCAACATGTATCCAATAGAAAATCTTTGGAAAGAAGTTGGCAAAAGTCTGCAGAACTATAAATATTCCAACTCAACCGAAATTTCGCCAAAATTTCAAGAAATGTGGAAAAAACGTACCATAGACAATCTTTAACCGTTGATTGTATGAATGTCACTTTGCTGCGCCACAGTACTTATTATTAAAGCTAATAAAATAGTGATAGATAAAAAATTAATTGTAAATGTTTGTCACTGTAATTTTCTATTACAATACCACTTTTTTACAAACTTGTGAAGGTGGCCGGAAACTTTTGAGAACATCCGTTTTCCTTTATACCTAATTTTTTCAATTAAATTTATTGATATTTACACGTTCTTCTATAAGGAAGTTCTTAACTATTATGTCAATAAAATGTATAAGTGTCACTTTGAGATTCCTCTTCATATGGGTATACTTACAAATAAACTGAAAAATTTTTGCTGGCCGGAAACTTTTGACCGCCACTGTACATCTGAGCTGAATGTTTCATTGTTTACATCCGTAAAATATGTGCGGATTTTAGGGCGTCTACTGTATATATAATATACTTTACAATTATAGCCATATTAATCAATGTGTAATGTTTAAAATTTGTTCTATAAATTTGAATTACATTTTTTAAGCAATATTATTAATACAGTACACTCCCTCAAATCCGTACAGCTTGGGACCAGTAATCAAGATACTGGAATTTGATTTTGCAGCACAGACATTATCAACCTATCTAATATTTGGGAACTGGTGTAGTAATCGCCCAGAGTCTGCCATCTTGTTTCTTTGTTGGTCACTTTTGACCACTTTATACTTAGTTTTTAAGCAATTCAAATATTAAACATAGACAAAAAAAAAAAAAAAAAAAAAAAAAAAAAATTAACTTAAAATCAGCATTCGAAACATTATTTGTAAAACAGAAAAAAGGGGTGTGAGAGGAAAAATTTAGTAAAACATAAATTTTAAAACAATTAAATAAAGCAAATTTCATTTAAAAATACATATATACTCCAAAATTACAGTAAAAAATGTTTCGGATATTATACATTAAAAAAAAAAATAAATAAATAAATAAATAAATCTAAATACAGAGTTTAAAATTGGCAAAGAAAATTTCTGCCATCTCTATGCAAATAATGCTACACGATAGTCTAGAGCAGGCATGTCAAACATGTGGCCCGCTGACAATTTATTTGTGGCCTGCCAAGAATTTCACCATTTTCCCTATGCTTGATTTAGTTCATGATTATACAGAAAATACACTTTGTATAAACACACTTTCGTTAGTTGTGGCTGCAATGTTGCCAACTTGACATTTTTTTCAAAATCTGTACAAATTAACAAAGAATAGTAATGTACACTTCATATTGTTTCACAATCAGCATATTTATATTTGTTTACTTAATTCTGAAAAGCTTGACCGAATAAAATTGACTTTCAAAAAGTACATTTACAATGCAAATAATTGTGCTCCTACAACGATTGGCTTTTATAAAATGAAGCAATCACAAAATTAAAAGAAGAAAAGTAAAGATCAATGTAATAAAATTAATATTGTATTTTCGTATTGTTATGATTTTACTTATTAAGTATTGTATTTGAATTTTTCCAGTTCTTCACTTTATTATTTATATATTTATTTTACAAGATTGTACTTTAATTTGTATGCTTAGTTTCATTCAGTGTGAAAAAATAAAATTCATTAACATTTTTTAATGTGGCCCACGACTCTGTATACAATGCTAAATTTGGCTTGCGATGGTCAACGAGTTTGACATGATTGGTCTAGAGCCTAGATTGTAGGATAAAGCCAACACTTCGACTGTTTGCGTTTTCATACATTATTTAACAGCTGTCCTACACCTGCCTGTTAGTGGGGAGATATGGGACATATTTTGAGATCAACAATTTTTTATTTATAAAATTGTTTATGCAATGTTTCTGTATTGTTCAAACATAAAGAAATTAACACTTGCCACATAGCAATTAAAATTGTAGAAATAGCAATTAAAAAATCAGCATTCAATCGCCACCCTAGTTGTCACTCACCAAGTGGCAACAAAAGAATATGCTACCAATTGACAAGTGAAATACAGCTATTTCACTGAAATATGTACCTTTACTTTAAATAAATGTAACTAGCAAACTCTTTCATTCTTTTCCCAACCAGATGCAAGCAGATTTCAATAACTAGCTGTATTTTCAATATTTTGACATTTCATCAGGTGGTTCCTCTTCAGTAGGATTATATTTTCAAAAAATACAGTTTTATCTGTAAAATATATTCATCGGGATTCCACATGCATTTTAAACAATTTATTCCCCCCCCCCCTCCCTTTCACTCTCACCGAATGAAAGAGGACTTTAGAAGATTAGTACCTTCAATATTTGGACTCCTGCCACATGCTCAGCAATTACTTTTTTTTTCAAGGGGTACTTTGATACTTTTTAATCCTGCAAAATATGCTCACCAGCTTAGATTTCATTTATGTGTATTGTGTATTAACAACACATTTACTTATTAAATAAAGTCCATATATATATTACGCTAATATATGTGCACAAAAATCACGATTATTTGTTGATTGTTTAATGCAACATTCAAATGAAACACATCTTATGGGCACGGGTTACTGTGCAAAAGTCCTTTGGTAAGATTCAGGCTGTGGTAAACTGGATTTATTTATGTTTTGTTCCTTCACTGCAAATTATGGAATTTCAATATCATTATTTTTATTTTTTTCTGCTCTTTTTACTTAAAAAAAATAAATAAAAGTCATGAATTTTAAACTTTTCAGTTTCAAATTAAAGTTGTGTATTATAAATGAAAAGAGTGAAAGGATTACATTATTATATTTTAAATAATCAATGAAATATGAAAAAATACCATGGGTACAATATTTGACGATTTATTATTTCCGCCGGGCTAGCATAAAGATACCGAGTTCTTGATTTATCAGCCCAGATGTCATTTGTGCACCACATTGGTGCGTTATTTTTCTGACGAAAATTTGGCCAAAATGGTTAGACAAAATTTACCCATAAGTAATTTGTTTTCCATTATGAATTTTTTATTGAATAATTTTGCTTTAATATTTATTATTCATTAAGGCTAACTTAAGGGATTATAATAATTCTAATAAAATATTTCATGTGCCTTTATATTTGTTTTCTTTACTTCCTTCAAGATTTAAAAATGCAATAGTGGCAGTTATTTTTTGGCTTTGTATAACTATATGAAAATTTTAGAGGATAGAGGCGAAGTGCATAATCTTAGGGGCCATTTTCAAATTTCGCTTTCATATGCTGTCCCAGAGTAAAAAGAAGAAAATTTAAACATAAATTAATATTTAAAGTTTGATTTGAGCTATGCATTAGCTAAAGAAGATTACATTGAACATTTCTAACATGAAAAATTAAAAAAATCTATAAAAATTTTTGAGATATAAATCTTTAAATTTTTTATTCTAAGCAAAAATGCCTGTCCCATTCCAAGTTTTATGTTTTTAACAGTATTTTTTTTAACTAACTTTTTTAAATAAAAATGTTTAATTATTTTAAATATTTATATAAATATATTATATAATATTATTAAATAATATAATATTATTAACCCTCTCATGCATACGGGCCTCATATGAGGACAGATAATTATTGCATTATTAAGCAAAATAATTTAAAGCATTCATTTATGGAGATCTGATTTGTGGAAAGATAATAGCTAGCATGCAGCATAATAATAAAATTATTTTAGAATGGGTCTTTAATTTATCACAAAAAAGATTTTTTGTGAATAATGGAAAATAATGAAAAATAATTTATGCATGAGAGGGTTAAATATTATATAAAAATTATTACAAAATATATTTTCTTTAAGAAATTACCAGAAATCTTTTGTCTCTCACTTTTTATGGTACTTACGTATTAATGCCACCGCAGCAGAAGTTGTGTTAATGTGCCAATAAAGAGCAACCTTGTTGTTCGCACGCGCATGTAGTTATCGTTTGGATTCTTTGTTGCCTTGTTGTTTGCTAATTTTTTATGCCCTTTTTTAGTGCTACGAAAATGCATATTTGGGATTTGCCAAAAGCAGAACAAGATGCAATTTAATTTTTTTCAGGAGAAATGATACAGGAGTTAAACTGTATATCGGCCCATTTTTCATCGAAATCTGATTGACGACTTTTTTTTAAAGTAAAGTGTTTTGAATTTAAATAAAGTATTTTATTTTATTATTTGTCACAAAAATTTTAGGTGTAGATTAGCGGTACTTAAAAACCGCCAAATCTCTAGCTGCGGTGGCGTTAATACGTAAGTACCCACAGCAAGTTATATGTATGAAAATGTAATAACATTTTTTAATAATTCCACAAAGCGGAACAATATTTATCATATTTTCACAAACCAGAACAATATTTGCCATAATTTCACAAACTGGAACAATATTTGTCTTAATTTTACGAACCCAAACTTTGTTCTCGTTTGCTCCGTGCTACATTTCGAGCCTGCAAGCACACCATTTGAGAATTCAAAAACCTCAAAATTCTTCCCAATCAAAGGCGCCAATTTATATGGGCCCGTGGGGCCTGATCCCACCCAATAATTTGGAATTCTTGCGTGGCCAATTTTCACTGTTCTATTTCGTTATTTATTTCATTTTTATTTTACTATTCATTTTTCTCCCTAGATCAAAATTTATTTTTCCAATGACCATGCATTTTAATTTTCCGACTGACACCCATAAATCCAAAATGACAGAAATGTAAATGTTTAACTTTGTGCTGTTTCAATTTATAGTCACGTTCATGATATAATGATATTGATTAGAATAAATATTACTGTCTTTATTAGAAAAAAACACATGAGAATATGAGTTTAAAAAATTGCAACTACTATCTTAAAACATGATAGCTTGATTTAAAAGTCTCATCTTTCATTAGCTGTCCACCCTGCAAAGAAAAACAAACTGATTGTACCATTTTACCAAAATATCTTTGAGCCCATCCAATATTTTTGAGCCAATCCAATATTTTTCAAACGTTGGCATCACTGTTCCCAATCATGTTTTGTGAGTTACGTGACACATCCAGATTCTATATCAGGATTTATAAATATCGGAGATATTTGGAGGATTGACTAAGGAATACTATCTTTTTTATGAAAGTCATGCTGGATTATCCAGCATATGCAATACTTAATTTTTTTTTTAGCATGCATCTTATTCTTTCCTTTTTTCAGAATTTTGGGTAATCTGAACAGACACTGGTCCCAATTATTTCAGATTAGTGTGGATCTATTGTAATTAAAATTCTTGCTCACTTCTGGGGGTAATTATTGATCCGTATTGTCAAATGATCCAACTTGTACATTTGACTTTTTGATGTAATTAAAAGTAGTAATAGTTATTATTTTTTTAAGATTGAGTATTCGTATTAAAGTAAGCAGAATTAATATTGTAAAAGTTTTCTTAATCTCATAATTGTGGAATAATAAAACATAGATTTTGCTTCGGGTACTGTACAAATTTATTTGATCTGCAAAAGACTCTTGTACATTTGACAAAACATTAATTAGACAAAGAATTTTTAACATATTTTATAAGCAGTATTTATCCGTGAATGGATTAATTAATACCTTGCCAATTTATTAATATATAAAATATAAACTGAATTTTTAAGTTTTCGATTTTACCATGTTTACTAATCTGCAAAAGTAAAAACTATTTTAAAAATAATAACTCATTATTTTTTAAACATCACATCAATGGTTGTTTATTTTAAGACATTTTGTTTATATCATTAAATTTTAACTTGAAGTCTATTTATAGTCATAAGTTCTTTTTGAATTACAAAGCTTTGTAGCCCTAAAAAAATTAAATAATTCTGGTCTGATGAAATGAGCAATGACCTTCATTGGATTTTTTAAAATTAAAGTTTCTAAAATAACATAATTATTGCAGCGTAATTTTTTTTCTGGTTACAATAAGTAAATAATTTTAAATAATCTATTTATGAATAATACTTATACAGGGTGATTCAGCTCGTCGGTGACAAACTTTAAGGATCGATAGAGCACACCTAGACGAACATTTTTGAATAGGGAATGTAGGGTCCCTGAAGCGATGGTAAGGCGCTAGGCGCTTTCGAAAATTTGGGTGCCGAAATTCGAAACGTCATAAAAACTAGGGAAATGGTTAGATTTTCTTGCTTGTTGCGTCGAAATGATTATGTTTGTTTAGACTTTCTTCAGTACCAATTTGATAAGCGTATCTCTTAAAACATGGATAGGGGGCGCTGCAGACTTTGGAGAGCTAGACAACAACTTTAAGCCCGTGTTTTTGATAATTTAACACATGCTCGCCAAAGTTTATACTCTAACTTAAAGTTTGAACCCAAAAGTAGAGCCCTGCAAAAAGCGTAAGAGCCGGAATAAAATGTCAAAGTACAGGGTGGTCGAAACTCGAAGGCTCCTAAGAGATAAACAAACAGATTTCTTGACTTATGGCATGCATTTTCATGATTCTGTTTGCTGGGGCTCTCTGAAACTCAGTTGAACGGTACAAAAAGAAACATCGATAGGGGGCGCTTTGGGCAAAAAACATAATTCGTTGACATTTCGGACGCTAACTGGAAACGGGGCGCTACGATCAGTTAGAAACAAAACAAGAGAGTAATTTACTTATCATAAGAAGCTATTAAAACTGCAGTTTTTTTTTTTTTTTTTTTAACAAACATAGCTGGTTTCAATCATGCACAATGCGCGCAATAAAATTTACATAAGGTGCTTTTTGCTGATTTATGCAAAAGATATCGTACCATATCGATATGCAAAAGATACGTAATGCGTAGACGACAACGCGAGATGACGTAGTTGTATGCGCAGACACGTCTTTTGAACGTGCGGTACCTACTTAAGCTTCGGGTTACTTGTCTGCAAATCGGTAGTAGGATGGAACGGTACACAAACTCTGAATTGGCTGACATGCATTTGGCGTATGGCGCTGCTGGTTGTAATGGACGAGCCGCTCAGCGGTTGTACGCCGAGCGTTACCCCAACAGGCAAATCCCCTGCCATGCCTTCTTCGCTCGAGTACACCAGAGGTTGTCCACAACGGGATCTTTCGACGGAGGCAGGCCTGAACGGGAGCGATCAGTGAGCACCCCCGACAACGAAGAGGCTGTGCTTAACCTGGTTGAGGACAACCCAGGTCTTAGCACGAGAGATATCGCCAGACATGTTGGCATTTCGCAAGCAACTGCGTGGCGCATCTTACGTTCCCGGAATCTGCACCCCTACCACATCCAGCGGGTGCAGTTGCTCAGAGAGCAGGATTTTGGCCCTCGAGTGGAATTCTCAAGATGGTACTTGGCGATGAGATCCAGGGATCCCCGTTTTGTAAACAGCATTTTGTTTACGGACGAGTCCACCTTCAGCCGGGAGGGAATGTGGAACGCCCACAACAGTCATGTGTGGTGTGATGAAAATCCACATGAAACCAGAAGCCGAGCAGCCCAGGAGCGTTTCTCAGTAAATGTGTGGGCCGGCATTCTGGGGGATTGCCTCATTGGCCCTTATTTGTTACCTGAACGGCTGACAGGTGGAAATTACCTGATTTTCCTGGATCAAGTGCTGCCGCAGCTTCTGGAGGAGGCGCACGTACCCGAAGGTTCGCGTCACCAGATGTGGTTCCAGCACGATGGAGCTCCGGCCCATTACACGAACGACGTGCGTCTCCATCTAAACGCAAGGTATGGCCAGCGGTGGATCGGGCGTGGGGGTCCAGTTCACTGGCCTGCCCGATCACCAGACCTCACCTGCTTGGATTTCTTCCTTTGGGGTTACCTGAAGGCCGAGGTATACCATACACCTGTCAGCAGTGCTGAAGAACTTGTGGCGCGCATTGTGGCAGCTGCAGGGCAGATCAGAGATACTCCTGGCATTGTTGGAAACACACACTCCTCAATGCGACGGAGGTGCGAAGCCTGCATCATGGCCCAAGGTCGAAATTTCGAGCATCTTCTGTAGTGTTATTTTTTGTAAATAAATTTCCAGTATCATTGATGTTTTTGGTCTAAATTTATTCAGAAGTGTTGAGCAGAGGTAGAAAATGTGTTTTCATTATTACTAACTGATCGTAGCGCCCCGTTTCCAGTTAGCGTCCGAAATGTCAACGAATTATGTTTTTTGCCCAAAGCGCCCCCTATCGATGTTTCTTTTTGTACCGTTCAACTGAGTTTCAGAGAGCCCCAGCAAACAGAATAATGAAAATGCATGCCATAAGTCAAGAAATCTGTTTGTTTATCTCTTAGGAGCCTTCGAGTTTCGACCACCCTGTACTTTGACATTTTATTCCGGCTCTTACGCTTTTTGCAGGGCTCTACTTTTGGGTTCAAACTTTAAGTTAGAGTATAAACTTTGGCGAGCATGTGTTAAATTATCAAAATAACGGGCTTAAAGTTGTTGTCTAGCTCTCCAAAGTCTGCAGCGCCCCCTATCCATGTTTTAAGAGATACGCTTATCAAATTGGTACTGAAGAAAGTCTAAACAAACAAAATCATTTCGACGCAACAAGCAAGAAAATCTAACCATTTCCCTAGTTTTTATGACGTTTCGAATTTCGGCACCCAAATTTTCGAAAGCGCCTAGCGCCTTACCATCGCGTCAGGGACCCTACATTCCCTATTCAAAAATGTTCGTCTAGGTGTGCTCTATCGATCCTTAAAGTTTGTCACCGACGAGCTGAATCACCCTGTATATATTAGACAACAAAATTTTATTGTCGTACTTTCTGCAACAAAATTCGTGTACTAGATACATATTTAGTGTCGCCATCTATTATTTCCAATGAGTAATAAATTTTTATTTGTAGTATTAGAATGCAATGAAATTAATCCTAATAATGTTACTATTTAAAAAGTTTTCTATTTATAATTTAGTACTGTTGTGAAAGTTAAGAATTAAAATCCTTATTATTTGTAAACTTCAAATAAAAGCTAGCAACTTTTATTAAGAAAATAATATAAGGATTTTTTTTAAAATAAACTGTAAAGAGCAAATATCAGAAATACGTAAAAAAAATCACAATGTCACAAAGATAATAAAAAAAGAAAATGATCTGGATTATTTGACTTTAGTCACAACTTTAATACTATTTTCATAATTATTTTGCAAAAAAGATCGATGTTATAAATTTATCACTTGATGCATGTGTGGTAGCCCCATCTATTGGAAGAAACCAGAGATGTTTAAGACTTTTTTTCTTATTGTATTACACCATTAATAGGTGTACGAGATAATCACAATTTAGAAAAAAAAAAAAAAAAAAAAGTACTAGTAGAATAATCGTTGGGAAAATGACAGATTGCTTGACAAGATTATATCTTTGGAAATTTTTACTTTACTTATCTATGTACTTTATAAAACGCCTGTAAGGAAATGTTCCAAATTGGTCTTCCTTCGTGCAGAACAAAATTCTTTTATATGACTTTAGCAATTTGTTAAAATACTTTAAGATGCATTAAATAACTTCAACATATGGAAGAGTTGGAACTGGAAAAATAAAGTAAATGTTTTATAATTCAATGTTTGGGGGCCCATGGGCAAAGTCCCGATTTGCCCATGCCGTAACAAGAGACTGAGTCCTGGATCATTTGTGAAAAAAGCTTGCGAGAAAATTAAGCATATGCAGAAGAAGGCAAACAGAAAATATGCAGAAATATACAAGTCATATTTTATTGATATCAGAAAAAAAATATTAATATAAAAAATAAAGTAAATTAGTCACAATTTAATTATAAAATAAGAACAATAAACGAAATTTTATTTTTTCTTTTGGTGGGAGAATTGTTTAAACAGAACTGTGCATACAATTTAAGGGTGTATTTCGATTCAAACTGCTTATTTTCCGATTTATTTTTGAATTCATTTTTGCTCTCAAATACGCCAAACTTTCAAAATCTCTTATTTGGAAAGTACACAAGATGCCGTGATTGCCGATTCTTTGATAAATGCAGAAAATATTGCAAAAAAAAAAAAAAAAAAAAAAAAAAAGCAATCAAAAGCGGCATTTCGAACTGATTTTTACCAAGCGGGAGTTTTGGGAACGAAAAAAAGGGACATACTAATAGGTAATTGTTTATAACTCAAATTCTAATGAATTGAGCGTAAAATGACGTCACACGGCACCTTGTACGTCTCTTAAAAAATCCCCTCAGCAAGTTTCATGTTTCTACTTTTAAAAATGTGTCTGAAATTGTATCGGAAAATTTCGAGCTGTTGAATGTGGAAGAGCGTTTTTTCGAATACACCCTTAACATTCAAACAATTTTTAAAATATATATAATAGAGCGATATATTAAATAAAGGCAATAGTGTATGTATTTATTATTTTCTATAGAATTTTATTTAACTATGCGACAAAAGATACAGTTTAAGAATTTTTCCCGAATTAAATCTTTTGCGTTTATAGTTTTCTTTTTACCAAATAATCCTGAGGCCCCACCAGTGGCCGCGAGGTTCTGACCTCCAAACTGGTAGACGGTAGGTGCTGGGTTCGAACCCAATCGCGACCGTCGGCCTAACCGTTCGAAGTTTTCCGTGGTTTTCTTCGAACCTTGCGTAAATACGGGTTAGGTTCCCTTAGAAAGACCCCCACGGAGGGCAACCCACCCCATAGGGCCTATATCCCATAGCGTAGATAATTGGCCGACAAAAATACACCAATACACTACACCAAATAATCCTGCGAGAGATACTCAGGTTTTATCTCGTCGAGAGGTTTTATCTCGTCAGTGGCGTCATCTCTTGACAAAACTTGTATCTTCAAATGATTCTGTTAAATATATTTAACTGTTTATTTATTTTACTGTTACCGTTGTTCCTGCTTTAAGTAAATTAGAACTGACTTTAGTCACCATGAATCATCAAATTCTTTCAGAGTTCCCATGGACTCTTATGAACTTCAGAATTTCTAGCTTAAAAATAGCTGATAATTTGCTACTTTTTACAGCAATTTCACTTCAGCTCTTCGAAATAGGTATAAAAATTAAATATTAAATAATTATTTTCTAATAACAAAGTTGGAGGTTTTCAAATCTTATTTCCATATAATAATTGCAAGAGAAGATAAGGGAATAACGCCCTTTGATTTCTATCGTCTCTCGTTTTTCTTTATAGGAAAGAGTATTTATTATTATTATTGTTATTATTAACCCCATTCGCTTTAACCTTTTCAAGTGACAATTAATCATGTTTCTGTAATACTAAATTCACATCAAAATTTCCGAAATATTTTATAAAAATATAAATAAATTGAATTTTGCGGCTTCTCCCCCCCCCTCCCCCCTCAACCATCAAAGTTTTAAAAATAAAATCTTGTTAAAAAATTCTGATGTCAATTTTCATTAAAATTAAGTGATAAAAAATTAGGTCTCACTTTTTTTCAAGAACTTAAATTTTCCATGTTGCCAATATTGGTCTTTTTGAGATACAATAAATGAAGATATATTATTATTATTATTACGTACCACCGAAAAGAAATACTGTACGACAATATCTTTTAAGTTGTACAATGTTATTATATATATAATCATAACAGATTTTTTGCTATATCATTTTAGAATTAACATGTTGACTGCCAGATAACTCGTAAATAGCATTTTTTTTCTAAGATGTCAACTACGAGTTATCTCGTACTGTGTTTGCTTGCCATTTTTGTCCAGCTATGATTAAACTCGTTAATATATCAGTGCTAATATCGATAGATGGCTTTTGGGAAAAGAACAAAAAATCTATGCTGGTTTGAATAAACAGAAAGTTTATTAAAAAACTATCAAAAAATATAATTACCAACTACAAAATAATTCGCAAACCCTTAAAAAGAAAAGAAAAAAAAATGGTTTGGTTTGGTTTGGTTTATTTTTGTCGTCCGATTATCTACGCTAGGGATATAGGACCAGGGGGAGTGCCCTTCGTGGGGGTCTTTCTAAGATAACCTAACCCGTATTTACGCAAGGTTCGAAGAAAACCACGAAAACTCCGAACGGTTAGGCCGACAGCTGTGGTGGTTACTCGATAACCCCCCCATATGTTTAGTTTAATTCAATTTTATTAGCCATTTTATTTCCTATCACCTCCTTTTTATTAATGTTCTTAATTTAAATTTTATTTCGATTTCGTTTCTTTTCATATCGTCGCCTGTAATCTTTTCTTTCTTACTTAGCTTTCGAATGTTCCAAGCCGGTAAAATCCTGTTCGATGTCATTCCTTCCGGTTTAGAAATCCTTCGAGAACATTCTGGCTTGTTCTATGGGTGGAACTTCCGTTTATTCGGACACTCCCCTTAGCCTATCAGTTTAATTTCCGCAGGTGACGTATTTTAAGCCATTGAGTGCATGGCCACCTGCTTTGGCCTCCCTTCTTTAGGGGATTATCAATTCTGTTTTTATTAAATTCATATTTCCTCATACTTTGTATCGTATCTTGGCTTATTTTGCCATCGCTCCCCTCTTTCGCTCGCTGCCAACTTGGCGCATTTCGGGTTTATTGTAACCCTTCCTCTTTTTCCCTCCTGCTCTCAGCCACCGCAGGCAGTCGCGCTGTTAGACTCCTGCCGAGATGGGTGCTGCTGGCTGATCAAAATTTAGCGGAATTCCGGGGCAAGTGTGCGCCCCCCGTGACCGTTGGATGGAGCGAGTTTTATTCTGCAATTGTCCATGCCAGGATTACTCGAAGTTGATTTTTTAAGGCGGCGATGAGTAAGGCTACATTCAAAAGTATCCAAAAATTATTTTGTTTTGTTTTTTTCTTTTTGGTTACACAATTTAAATAAGGTGACATCATGAAACTTCTGTTTGTTGCTCTTGTGCTAACTTCATAGCGAAAGTAGAGTGTCGTCATGTTTCTTCTAAATATTCTTACTCATCATCTTCTCGTTATATAATGCTCTCTAACCAATTTATATTCTCAACTCTCCAAATAACGTTTAATGAGTTCTCCGTCCTCTGAAAAGTAGGCTCAGGAGTGGAGTCTCTTTCAAGAAGTGAAGGTATTTATTACGTAAAGTCTTCATCCCATAAGCTGTTTACATTGTATCGATATTTTGGCCCAAGAAATATATATATTATATATAAATTTTTGAATATCACGGGGCGTTCCAGAAGAGAATATAGGTACATCTCTGTCTGGAAAAATTATCTGCTAATATAAATATATATTCGAAAATTACATGTACCTATGTGATGTTTTAGTTCATCCTGTGAAGATACATAAAAATGTGTTATAAAGAAGAATTTGTTGTTCCAATATATCAATTTTATGATTAACATCGTTTGTGAAATTATTGCTTCAAAATATATGATAAATTGATTAATGTGTACGAGAGCAAGAATATATATACTTGTGAAGAAATATTCAATATTCATAAAAAAAAGGTAAACAAGTTTTTCATGAAAAATAAAAGTATATTTACTTGCAATCTGTTTGCATTTTAATTTCCTGTGCATGTGTCTGTCTAGTATTATTCGTCAGCAGCCAAGGACTTCACAGGTAACTTTATTTCTTTTATCAATTTATATATTTTTTATAATTTAACTTTGAAACTGTTGTCATCTTGATTTAAGATTTCTTTTATTGTTTTAAAAGAGGTAATGAAGGTAGCCATTTCGGGTCTTTTGCCGGCTCTCATTCTTCGCAATGTACATAATCATTTATACGATTCACTTGGCCTACTTCTGAGTTTGAAACAAAATAAAAAAATGTTTTTCCTCCCATCGTCTTCCTTTTAAAACACAACAGCATTCAATTTCCTTTGGTGCAATGACCAACGCTTGTCCATCATCTTCCCTGGCTACCATTGTGTTTTTGTTATAGATACATATTTTCAAAAAAAAAATATCTTCAATTATCTTCAATTATTTTTCATTATCTTCAATTATGTCTTCATTATCTTCAGTTGTATTTTCATTTTCTGCAAATTATTTCTTCATGCAATGATTAATATTTTATAATTATATTTTATTCAGTGTCGTACAATAAATAAATGCAATATAGCTTGATTTTATGCTGACATAATATTTTTCTGGAGCAGTGCAGTAAATATATCACATAATTTATCATTATTTTTCTTGCCATGATATAATTTGTAACTAATATATATATTATTTAACGGAGGTGCAGGTAGATATTAATGATAATGCTAACATAAATTATCCTCTTCTCATAAATATAAGTATATATGTTTTGAGCCATATAATAGATATTTACATAAGTTTTTGGGCCATGTTATTTTGATCACATGATAAGAAAGATATTTTTGCATTTTCTTCTCTTCGTCATATATTTGTTATTCTTTTTAATATATAAAAATGGTATATCACGTAAATGAAATTCGTCATTTTTTTTTCTAAATAATGGGTCAATTTATATATATATATTATTCATTACAAGACCAGTCTATAACCAAACTTATCATGTCATTTATTGAGCTCTTATATTAATTTTTTTCATCATGCCACCCAGGTCTAAATTAAATATTGCCATTCAGCCATTCGATGGCAACCCTCAGACTGTGGAATTCTTCTTTGATCAATTATCTGATATACAAGAGTTAAATAATTTCACAGATAAAGAACTTTTTGTTCTCTTCAAATCCAAACTTGAAGGCACTGCCTTACTCTTCTTTCTTGAAATTCAGTCTCAGCTCAAGAACTCTAATTTCCAAGACATTCGAAAAACTTTTATAGACTATTTCTTACCCTCAAAAAAGTCTGTTTCTCTTAAGTCTTTGCAGAACTTAAGTTTAGATTCAAGTGAATCAGTCAAAAATTTTGCTTTTCGACTGGATAAACAACTTCGGCTGGCTTACCCTAAATTGGATCCTCCTGCTCTCAATTCATTAAAATTCACTCATTTTCTTGAGGCTTTGCCTAAACAAATTAAACGAAAAATTCTTGAAGAAAATATTTCATCTTTTGAGTTAGCTCTTGAACGAGCAAATTTTCTTCAAGATATTTACGACTCCCCTCCTAAAAAATCTTACGAGAATTATAATCAAGCATATTGTTTGGATACTGAAAAAGTCCACGATAATTCTAATAATGTTCTTCATAAAACTCCTATAAAACATACGAAGGATAAAGTTTATCACAATTCTCAAACCAACTACTCTACTTTGCAAACTCCAAAAGACAATTCTCATGCTTCTCGTAATTTTCAAACAAAACCTAGAACATATTCGCCTTCTCCACCGAGACAAGAGGCTACAAATAAACGTAACAATAATTTTCATCAACGTAATTTTTACCGGAAACGTCCTTATCAACCCACCTTTGACAAATTTTCTCACAAAAAAAATTCTACATCCTTTTATCACAGACGAGATGTTGTGCAGTGTGCGTTCTGTGGGAAATTCAATCATCGTATGGACTCATGCTACAAATTCAAAAACATTATTAGTAATTCTAATCAAAACTCGTCATCTCATTTTTCGTCTCACCCTCACAGAAGACAAAGCCACACCTCTTCTTCTGAAAATAAAAACAATGTTTACCATTTAAACACATAAGGGAGACTGGTTCTACTGACCGCCTTCTCTCCCGTAATTCTCATTCAGGGTCAGTACTCTTTGACAACAAAAACAAACATCAACAATTTGACAAACGCTCTTCAGTTACCTTAGTGTCATCCACAGCTGTCCAAACTTCTCCTATGACAGCTAAACTTAACAAATCTTCCTGTTCATATAATTCGTTGACATCCAAACAAAATCTTGAAATTGATGATAATGTACAAGAAAGACATGTCATCTGCAGCTCATTTAATAATTCATATGTTCTTCCATGCATACTCATAAACATTCAACATAATGAAATTTCAGCGCTAATTGATACGGGATCAAGTTTGTCACTCTTGGATCAGGAATGCTTTAATAGCATTAAATCCAGGCTTCACTATAAATTCTTATCCCGTAATGTATCTGTGTCTACCATAAATTCCAAAGTTTTTTTCAAGGGATGCATAGAGATTGCCTTTAAAATTGATAAATTCTTCTTTCATCATGTCTTTTACCTTACAAAGATACAAAATGTTCATTTTCAAGCCATACTTGGATTTGAGTTTATCAACAAACATTCTATTACCATATCACCCAGCTTTAAGTCTATTTTAATTAAAGATAAACATATTCCTTTTCACAGTTATAACGAATCTCCTACTTGCTATTTTATGAATTCTGAATATAATTATGTTAATTCAAGTGTACCATATTCTTTAGATGTACACAAGATGCCTTGTTATGAAGATTCTATGTCAAATAATCTAAGTAATGGTATTTATTCTGATAATATATGTGCAAATTATGATGACACAAATTTACAATTAGTCAACAATTATACAACCTATCCTTACAATTATAGTTTTCAAAATAATGGTTTGTTTACAAATAATGTTGCTAACACTGCTATGAATTTTCATAATCCTTATATTGATGGTAATTTTACTTATTTTTCTAACTATTTTCCAACTGATTATGGTAATGTTGTCAACTATGTATCTACTAATGATAATATACCTGGCAAGAATTTTTCATCTGAAAATACTAATGATCTTAGTTATGTTGGTGAAAAGCAAACCCATTTAAATATTGGTAATAAAATTTTGGTGAATTCCAATATGGTACAATTACTCAATAGAGAATTAATTCCTCCTAATTCTTTTGTTTATTTACATGTTAAGTACTTGAATCCTCCATCTGAATATTTTATTTTCAAACCCAATTTAAAAAATAAAGGTCTTGTGTTACATGAATCATTGCACTCAAATTCTTCAATTCAAAATGATTTATTTTTGGTTGTATGTCAGAATATATCAAAGCTGGATATTCATTTAAATAAAAATTCAATTATTGGCGAATGTATCAATGTAGATGAGAAAGATATTGAGGAATACTCTTTTGATTTGGATTTTGAGAACGATTATTGTAATTTAATTTTACCATCTGAAGAGATTAAGAGAAAACGAATTCAAGAACTGTCTCCAAATGACTTTGATTTAAAACATTTACCTCCTCATGAAAAAGAATCTTTAACAAAATTATTATGTAGTAAAGCTCTTGCTTTTTCAAAATCTCTTGACACTTTAGGTCATACGGACCTGGTCAATCCTCAATTCACTATGCTAAATTCTCATCCAGTCAAAACTCTACCTTTTCCTGTGCCACAGGCACTTGAGCAAGAAGCTCTTGACCAAATTAATCAAATGTTAAACGCTGGCATTATTGAGAGATCAAATTCATCTTGGGCGTGTCCCATGCTTCTTGTTAAAAAGAAGAGAACTGATATGTCTAAGCCTCAAAAGTATCGTTTGGCTCTGGATTTAAGATTGTTAAACTCCATAATAATTCCATCCTCATATCCTCTTCCTAGAATTCAAAATCTATTGGTGCAGTTATCAAAATTTAAGTATTATACTACTCTTGACTTGCCCTCTGCATACTGGCAGATTGCGGTACCTAAAGATATGCAAGATAAACTCAGTTTTACTACTCCATGGGGAATTTTTACCTATTTACGTTTAGTATTTGGCCTGAAGACAGCCGCCAGCACCTTCCAACAATTAATCGACTCTGTTATTCAATTATCTCAAATTGATTCATGTTATGCATACCAAGACGATATTGTAGTTGGTGCTAATTCATTTGAAGAAATGTCCATGAAGCTCACAAAGCTATTAGACACTCTCATTGCTAATAACATTACTCTGTCTCCTGAAAAATGTGCATTTATGCAAACAAGTATTAACTTTTTGGGTTTCCAACTCACAGATCATAAAATTCTTCCTATTACGAGTAACATTTTAAAAATCACTTCTTTTCCAACGCCTAAAACCAAGAGGCAAACGAAAAGTTTTATAGGTTTGTGTTCATTTTATAGGTCAATTATTCCAAATTTTGCTAAATTGATTACTCCTCTCATTGAAGTCACCAAACCTAAAAATAAGTTTTCTTGGAAATCTGAACAAGAAAATGCATTTAAAAAATTACAAGACATATTCTTCCAAAAACCTATGCTCAATCTTCCTAATTGGAATGAAACGTTCTATGTTAATACAGATGCATCAAAGACAGCAATTTCAGCTGTTCTTATGCAGAAATTTGATGGTGAACTAAAACCCATCTCCTATTATTCCAAAACTCTATCTCAATCAGAAAGACACTACCCTGCCATCAAATTGGAACTTTATGCCATTTACAAAGGCATAACAGCTTTTAAATACTATATTTTTGGTCGACCCTTTATTCTATTATCCGATGCCAAACCTCTTAATAATTATAAAAAGGCTACATCTCCTGCTGATATTACTACTCGATGGATGTTAGAACTGTCAGAATACTCGTACACATTCCAGCATGTACCAGGCAAAGAGAATGTGTTAGCAGATTTTCTGAGTAGAACACCTCACATTCCTACTGAAGATCTCAATAATAATCCAGATCTTATTTCTTCACAAGAACCTCTACCTATTGTTGATAATCAAAACGATTTACATAATGACATTCCTCACTTTCCATGTGATTTAATTGACAAAATCCACCACACATGTCATCTTCAAAGTGACTCTTCACCTCCAAATAATGATAATAATCAAGATCCATTATTAGAAATTCTTGATCACACCATCTTCTCTGAACAACAAAAAGACCCAAAAATTAAGCAAATTTATGAAGATCTTAAAAATAATAAGAAATCTAAAAGTTTAAATGGCTACTATATTAATCCAAGTAATGAGTTACTTTGCTACAATGGTCATTTTTCTTCTGAAGATATTGAGCTACACAAAGCTGTTTTACCTTTGTCACTTAGAGCAAAAGCCTTAAGAATTGCTCATATTACTCATACTGGAATTCATAAAACCATTGTTAATTTAAAGAAAAGATTTACCTGGAAAACCCTTGTTTCAGATACCATTAATTATGTCAACTCTTGTGAAATTTGTTTAGTAAACAAAAATCATAAAAAAAATACTGCTCCATACCTACCTGCGCCTCTTCCAACAGCTCCCAATCAAAAAGTCTCTATGGATTTACTCGGCCCATTGAGGAATCGTCAATATGTGATGACGGTCATAGATCATTTTTCTCGTCATTTAGAATTATATGCCTTGAATAATATCAGCGCTGAGTCTGTTACAAAAGCTTTATTACATTACATTTCCACTCATGGTAAGCCTGAATTAACGCTCACTGATCATGGCTCTCAATTTACTAGTGACATGTTTTCTTTCTTTAATAAAAAGCTTGGCATTAAATTAGAACACAGTTCTGTAGCCCATCCCCAGGCCAACGGATTAAGAGAACGAGTCAATTCTCAAATAAAATCGTCTGTGAAATGGCTTCACAAGGATGTGATATACCAACTGCTCTAAAAATTCACCAATCCATATATAATGCTACACCTCATCCAGCCACAAAATTCACTCCAAATCTTCTTCATTTTGGAAGAGAAATAAACGACATTTATTCCAATTATAAAACTCAAGTTTCATGGAAAATTCTCAATACTACATATGAAATTCATAAATTGATGGATGTTATTGAAAAAATATACTATCAAGCTTACAAGAATAACGAATCGTCTAGACAAAAGGTGTACCAAAAATCCAGAGAAAAATTAAAGTTTTCCAACATCAATGTTAATGACATTGTTTACGTAAAATTTCCCACTGTGTTTAACAAAAAAATACAAGGCCCATACCTGGTGAAGAAGATAATTTCTCCTGTACTCATTCAAATTCAAGATTCTAATAATAGTCACGCTTCACCCATGTTGATTCACACTAATCGAATCTTGAAGCTTCAAAAGAGAAATGAAGCATTGCAATATCCTTCAGTTTCTTCTAAAAGTGCATCACATGATCAAGCTCCTGTTGACAATGCATCTTCTACTCCTGTGAGACAACTCTCTCCTACTCAAGTTTCAAATCATGATGCTGCTTGTAACACATCTCCTCCAATTCTTTCTTCTTCTAAGTGTCAACAAACATCTTCTTGTTCAAGTAAATCAGTACTGTCACAAGCTCCTCCTGATAGCACTCATACTGGTGTTAAAAACAAGTCCACTCAATATAAAAATTATGATCTTCGCCCTCGCAATCATAAATTGTATAAAAAATAAACTAACCTTCTTTTTCCTTTTTCAGGATGACTCTTGAGTTGTAGTATAATCAGTCAATGCTAGCTGGACTGATATTCCAGTAAGAAGAATCACTGTGTAATTTTTTTTTCTTTTCCCCAAGCTGCAGGCAGCTGTTGTTATGTTTTTTTTTCTTCATTATCTAAGTCTTCTTCTCCCTGATACAATACAACAGTCATCCTCATGATGTATGTATGGTTTTCAATAGTTTTATTATTTAGTGCATTTATCTCTATGTCATAATTATTACAATATATACATAATCTCATGTATGCCATACTTTTAAATCTTATAAAGTCTTTAATTACAATAGTTGGTGCTAAAAAAATTGAGAAAGAATTTGTCCTGTTATATTCTTGTTATAATATTATGTCATTATTTAAAATTATTTTTTTGACAAATGTTTCATTCTAATAAGAAAGGTGAAATTGTAATTAATATAGGGTAAACATAAATTGGAGTACTCCTCAAATTATTTTCTCTATTGTGACTTCTCTTTACAATGCATGCATGCTTTGACATTTAACCTCTTTAAAAAAAAAAAAAAAAAAAAAAAAAAGTGCATGATAAACTTATACATACTAATATTTCTTCTCTTCTTGTTGAAGTATAGAAGGTGAATGACTCACAATAAGTAGTATATTTTTTTTATATACTTTTGGGTATTTATACTTTGGATCCAAAGAGGTTGGTTGAGTCAATATATATATTTATATAAAGCAAATACTTGATATATGACAAATACAAAATTGATCACTTACTTAATTTTTTTTAAAAATGTTTTTGAATTACAATTAAATATGTTCAAGATATCTTTTATATAAAATTTTGACATAATTGATTTTTTTGTTTGTAGGTTGACATTATCAAGTCATATATAAGATTGACATATTCATATAAGTTTCTTCCTTTTTTTTTTCAGAATATTAAATATCTTAGCTTTTATGTTTATTTTGAATGATGTATAATATTAAGAGTATTTATGCAATTATTGTCAATTTATTTTGAAAGTGTTCAAGAATATTCCTTTATGAGAGTGTAAAGATTCTCTCTGTGAAAATTGTTATATTCATTTTGAAGATGTTTTTATTGAAATATAACATCATACTTTTGCTACCAATTTAACATATGCCATTCTTTTTGCAACTTATTATTTTATTTTCTGTGAGAATGTGTTATTGAATAATGCTAAGGTTATTCATTTAAGATTTATGGAAGGCTTAAAAGGCTATGTGGTGATATAAGTAAAATTTTTTTATGAGAGCCTAACTAATCTCTCTGCACCATTTATATATATAATTTTTTTTTGTTCAACTGTCAACTTACAAATTCATTCAATTTATCATGTGTTATTTGAAACCATATATTTTATATATAGTTATAGTATGATTCATATACAGTTATAGTATGTTTCATTTTGTTGACAACTAAGAATATAAATATACATATTATTGTATAATCAAATATTTTGACATATGCTAAAGCATTCTACTATTATAGTGCATTTTGCACAGCCTAACAAGAGACTCGTCAAAGTTAAGGACTGTTGTTCTGCACATAGACATAGACTTTACATTTTTTTTGATATATGATAGATACTTCTGGAAGAAATTTTGTATACCTTCCATTTTAACATTTACTATAGTTGGTATATTTACATAAGGTTTACTATCATAACAATAATTATTCTTTTTTATTATTTAAACATCATGTAAAACAATTATTTATATTCATATAACTATTTCTGATACATTTATTTTGTGTAATTATTTTGTATATTTGTACATGTGTTAGAAAATATTGTCTCGATGAAAAAATTGTTCATTTTTGTCATCTCACCAATATTTTCTTTTGGGGAACCCCGGGTAAATATGTGGTGGTTACTCGATAACCCCCCCATATGTTTAGTTTAATTCAATTTTATTAGCCATTTTATTTCCTATCACCTCCTTTTTATTAATGTTCTTAATTTAAATTTTATTTCGATTTCGTTTCTTTTCATATCGTCGCCTGTAATCTTTTCTTTCTTACTTAGCTTTCGAATGTTCCAAGCCGGTAAAATCCTGTTCGATGTCATTCCTTCCGGTTTAGAAATCCTTCGAGAACATTCTGGCTTGTTCTATGGGTGGAACTTCCGTTTATTCGGACACTCCCCTTAGCCTATCAGTTTAATTTCCGCAGGTGACGTATTTTAAGCCATTGAGTGCATGGCCACCTGCTTTGGCCTCCCTTCTTTAGGGGATTATCAATTCTGTTTTTATTAAATTCATATTTCCTCATACTTTGTATCGTATCTTGGCTTATTTTGCCATCGCTCCCCTCTTTCGCTCGCTGCCAACTTGGCGCATTTCGGGTTTATTGTAACCCTTCCTCTTTTTCCCTCCTGCTCTCAGCCACCGCAGGCAGTCGCGCTGTTAGACTCCTGCCGAGATGGGTGCTGCTGGCTGATCAAAATTTAGCGGAATTCCGGGGCAAGTGTGCGCCCCCCGTGACTGTTGGATGGAGCGAGTTTTATTCTGCAATTGTCCATGCCAGGATTACTCGAAGTTGATTTTTTAAGGCGGCGATGAGTAAGGCTACATTCAAAAGTATCCAAAAATTATTTTGTTTTGTTTTTTTCTTTTTGGTTACACAATTTAAATAAGGTGACATCATGAATCTTCTGTTTGTTGCTCTTGTGCTAACTTCATAGCGAAAGTAGAGTGTCGTCATGTTTCTTCTAAATATTCTTACTCATCATCTTCTCGTCAAATAATGCTCTCTAACCAATTTATATTCTCAACTCTCCAAATAACGTTTAATGAGTTCTCCGTCCTCTGAAAAGTAGGCTCAGGAGTGGAGTCTCTTTCAAGAAGTGAAGGTATTTATTACGTAAAGTCTTCATCCCATAAGCTGTTTTCATTGTATCGATATTTTGGCCCAAGAAATATATATATTATATATAAATTTTTGAATATCACGGGGCGTTCCAGAAGAGAATATAGGTACATCTCTGTCTGGAAAAATTATCTGCTAATATAAATATATATTCGAAAATTACATGTACCTATGTGATGTTTTAGTTCATCCTGTGAAGATACATAAAAATGTGTTATAAAGAAGAATTTGTTGTTCCAATATATCAATTTTATGATTAACATCGTTTGTGAAATTATTGCTTCAAAATATATGATAAATTGATTAATGTGTACGAGAGCAAGAATATATATACTTGTGAAGAAATATTCAATATTCATAAAAAAAAAGGTAAACAAGTTTTTCATGAAAAATAAAAGTATATTTACTTGCAATCTGTTTGCATTTTAATTTCCTGTGCATGTGTCTGTCTAGTATTATTCGTCAGCAGCCAAGGACTTCACAGGTAACTTTATTTCTTTTATCAATTTATATATTTTTTATAATTTAACTTTGAAACTGTTGTCATCTTGATTTAAGATGTCTTTTATTGTTTTAAAAGAGGTAATGAAGGTAGCCATTTCGGGTCTTTTGCCGGCCCTCATTCTTCGCAATGTACATAATCATTTATACGATTCACTTGGCCTACTTCTGAATTTGAAACAAAATAAAAAAATGTTTCTCCTCCCATCGTCTTCCTTTTAAAACACAACAACAGCCGCGATTGGGTTCGAACCCAGCACCTGCCGTCTACCAGTTGAGAGGTCCGTACCTCTCGGTTACTGGTGGGGCGAAAAAAAAAATTATGATACCTATCGACTAGAATTGGAGTTTTTAATAAGGTAATATGATAAAATCAAATTGTCATTTTTGGCCAGATTTCTGAAAATTACCGTGGCAATCAATATGTTAACTATAGTGTCTGGAATGTTTTTTCCTATACTCTATACATTTTAATGATGTTATTATGATTTATTTTTGATGTTACTTCTTCATTTAATTTTGGTTTTATGCGTGTTCGTACCCCAAATTCGTGTTATTTTGCTCTTTCGTGGCTGATACGAAGATGAAGCCACACACTTTATTTTTAGTTGAATAGAATTTGGGTGGGCCTGAAGAATCTACTATGATTCTACAAATTTCGAATATATTCCTTTTAATTCATTTTTTCATGTTTTATTGATATACATTGCTTTACAATTAACAGTTATGTATATAAATATATACAGGGTTGTTATAATTAAAGTTCGCCTATTCAGAAGGCTCTAGAGCCGGTTCTATGGCTCCAAACGAAACGAAATTTCACTAGTACGTAGCTGAAGAGATGCGCTCTGCGAAAATCGAAAAAAAATTATTCAAAATTTTTGTCACTAGGTGGCGCTGCGCCAAAATTTAAGATGAAGTATGCAGATTCATTATATCAATATCAGTCAATCCAGACGAAACACAGAAATTTGAAAGTTTCAACAAGTTTCAACGAACTGCGAATTTTATAATTAAGTTCACCTAATCAGACAGATCTAGAGCCTGACCTATGACTCCAAACAATACAGAAAACTGAATATCATTTCATGTGATGTAATCTGCATCAACAAAAATAAAACATGTCGTTTGGCAATGAGGAAATATCGAAGAATAACATTACGCATGCTCAATGAATCCTCCGCCATTTTTATCATCGCATTCCATTCTAAGAATTCTGCTTTCTCCAACATTGCGTAAATTGTCCTGTTAGAATAAGCGAATATGAAGTCTAATGCTGTATTTTAGAACAGAGATTGTCTGACATCTGTCTTTAGATACAGAATCTTTAAAAAATCCCCAGAAAATAAAGAAATCTGCAAATGTCGGCTTAAATATTGGTCCAGCGCCACCTACTGACAAAAATTTTAACTTTTTTCTTTTTTTCGATTTTCGCAGAGCGCATCTCTTCAACTACGTACTAGTGAAATTCTGATTCGTTTAGAGCCATAGAACCGGATCTAGAGCCTTCTGAATAGGCGAACTTTAATTATAACAACCCTGTATATAGGTCAAAATTGTGGCTTGAAGTTGTGACTGGTGTAACTATTTCCTAAGAAACACACAATTCGTGCGTACTCTTTATTGAGCTTATAGAAACATTTTAAAATGGAGACAGTAGCATTCATAATATTAAACTTCGATACTCCGAAATCAGTTCCGCAGTAGTTCACCTAGTACATAGTTAATACAAGACTCGCTGTAGTTGTAGAGATTGCAACGAAAACTACACTTAAAGAATTTAATTTATTGCATTTTATATCCTTTTAGGGTTTTCATGTTAGAGTCAGACAGATGTTCCAGAATAATTCTTGAATAACTGGCTTCTATTCAGTGTTGTAATTAAGTGGGAATAGGTGGGAACGCCGTTCTCAGAAATATTTGGTTTATTACTATTTAAGGGGGAAAAAAAACCTTGCGCACGAGCACAATTGTTTTCTCAAGCAAAACGATAATTATTGTTATTTATTATAACAATAATTATCAAGTTTATTGACACTGATGATGAGCCTAGAGAATTAATCCTCTATTACAGAAATTTACTTTTTATTGAAAAAGCCAGTTCACCTATATTCATAAGTTGTATAGGGCCACCCTTAAAATATTTTTTTTGGAAATCATATGTGAAGTTTTTGTTGTGAACCGGAAGAACATAAGCAGACAAGACAGCTTGTGGTAAATTAAAGAGCACAGAAAACACTTTTCATTATCGTTCTTTATCGAAAATTCCTGGGTTTTCGAAAATTCCTAACGCAAAAACCAGTTAATAATGTCACAAATTAACTCAATTCAATTCAATTTTGATTGATGATGGAAATTTTTACCATGAGATTGATTAAATATTGCTTTTAGATGAATGCTATACAAATACAATACTATAGAAACAAGAATATAATAATTATAACTGTTAATTTAAAAGTCTGCATTTGGCTAGACGTTTTAAATTGGCTTTTTGCTTAGCAAATATCCGGTCGCGTCAACATCTATTCTATGAAAAAATGAGTTCCCACAAATATGACCCACTACAGCACTGTATCTGCTTCAATCTGGACACACGGCAGTGTGTCAGCCAAGTTCACAAAGTAAAAGTCGACACACCGTCCGTGGGTTATATTACCCGAACCATTTCGGGCCACATTTGACCCCTCAATATCTTAAATTCTATTTGACCTAAACAATTGGAATTTTTCGTGTCGTGTAAGACCATCTTCTAATTTCCGAATCTTATAAATATTTTTAAAAATCTTTTACCGTTCACGAGAAACTGACGTCTGAAAATCACTGTTTTTACCAGTGACTCACTCATCAAAATGTTTGACTACTTCCAGGTGACTTAGGAAGTTGAAATTTGGTGTGGAGGTAGGTTATTGGATCTATAAATAGGAAAAAATCAGAAATCACTATTAAATAAACATTAATGGTTGTTTAGAAGATAAATATTGGATTACAATGGGAATTTATGAGAATTTCACAAAATACCAGAAATAGTGCCAAGTAGGCGTCACTTTTGGCGAGTATAAGTTTCTGAAGGACTTAGAAACATAAAATTTTGCATGTTAATTATTCATAAGATATAAATGATCTCTAAGGGCATTTGCTAAAAAATACAGAATTCAAAAACAGTAAAAATGCGCGAAAAGCGTTCTAAAAATGTTCTAAAATTTCAATTTTTGGAGCAAAAGCGCAGACTCAAGCCATTTTTTTTCCAGCGTTAAAATTTCACGCAGTTGATGTACTAGTATAAAGGCAACTTTTGGCACCTACCCGTTTTTAGGTAGATTTCGTATGAAATACTACCTATTGCATTCTCTCCCATGTTGGAATTTCTGAAAAATTTTTGCGGATCTACACGAGTCATGACTCCTAGACCCCAAAACTACCATCAGTAAAAAAGTTTATCTATCTATCTATCTATCTATATATCTATCTATCTATCTATCGGTGTATATCACTTTCTTCTAGACACGATAACTTCCATAATTATGCTCAGATCTTCTTCAAACTTTTACATAAAATCAAGAGGCATAAAATCTCGGTCGAGTTCGTTAATGGGCAAAATCGGACCAAGGGGATGGAAGTTAGGAGGGTTTTTGTGAAAACAGAAAAAACGCGATAACTTCTTAATTAAAATAGATATCGAATCAGTTTAAAGTCTATATTACTTCTAAAAAATGGGCAAAAAGTTTATGCATAACAGATTTTTGATAAAGTTAAAAATAGGCTCAAGGGGCGAAAAAAACATGGTTTTTGGAAGAAAAAAATTCATAACTTCGTCAATTCTCAAGATATCAAATCCAACTAAATTTTATATAAATGTACTCAACATTATCTAAAACTTTTGCATTTACAAGTTTTTGATAGGACCAATTTTTACCGATGAAAAAAATTAAAAACGAAAAGAAAAAGGGGGGAGGAAAAAGAAAAAAACCCATAACTTACTCAATTCTTAAGCAATCAAATCTAATTAAATTTATTTTACATCTTCACAATAATATCTACAACTTTTATATTGACAAGCTTTTCATAGAACCAATTCTTATAGCAAAAATAAATTAAACAAAAATAGGAGTTGGAGAAAAAAACCTCAAATCCAAACTGCTTATATTCTGACTCATTTTAAAATTCATTTTTGATTTTAAATGCATCCAAATGAGAAATCTTCTTATTTAGGAACTATATAATGCGACGTATTGGCCAATTTTTTGATAAAGGCAGAATATATTTTTAAAAAGGCTGCCAAAAAAGGTATTTTGAACAAATTTTCCGAAGTTGTCATTAAAAAATTGATTAAGTATAACAAATTGCTTTTATTCTGAGTCATTTTTAAATTCATTTTTGTTCTCAAACCCATCCAATTTACAGGTTCTATTTTTTAGGAGCTATATAACTTATCGTATTGGCCAGTTTTTTGATAAAGGCAAAATATATTTTTAAAAAGGCTGCTAAAAAGCGTATTTTGAACAGAATTTCACGAAGTTATTGTGATTGTAATTTGAGGAAATTTAAGAAATTGCGTTTTTACCGAGTCATTTTTAAATCTTTTTTTTGTTCTCAAACGCATCCAATTTACAGGTTCTCTTATTTAGAAACTATATAATGTGACGGAGTGGCCAGTTTTTTGATAAAGGCAGAATATATTTCAAAAAAGGCTGCCAAAATGGCCACTTCGCACAAAATTTCCCAAAGCGATCATGATTAATGAACTGTGGGTATTCAAATAACAAATTGGTTATTTTATGACTCATTTTTAAATTCAATTTTGCTCTGAAACGCATTCAATTGACAGTTTTTTGTTACTTAGGAACTATGTAATGTGCTTATTTGTCGATTTTTTGATAAAGGGGTGAATATATATTTTTTAAAAGCTGTCAAAGTAACCACTTCGCAAAAAAATTTCCCAAAGCGATCATGATAAAAGAATTGAGGTTGTATTTAAATAACAAATTGTTTATTTTATGACTCATTTTTAAATTCAATTTTGCTCTCAAACGCATTCAATTGACAGTTATTTGTTACTTAGGAACTGTGTAATGTGCCGTATTGGTCAGATTTTTGATAAAGGCTAAATATATATTTAAAAAAATCTGTCAAAGTGGGCACTTCGCACAAAGTTTCTCAAAGCGATCTTGATTAAAGAATTGTGGATGCATTAAAATAATAAATTGGTTATTTTATGACTCATTTTTAAATTCAGTTTTGCTGTCAAACGAATTTAATTAACAGTTTTTTGTTATTTAGGAACTATATATTGAGCATATTGGTCAATTTGTTAAATAAAGTAAGAATGTAATTCAAAATATGTTGCCAAAATGGGCATTTGAGTAGAATTTCGTTTAAGATGATTTTGATAAAACCAGTTCTTATAGAAAAATGAAATTAAAAATTTTTTTAAAGCGGCTGAATAAAGTAGTTAAACTGGGTT